>VWZD01013789.1:1489959-1540063 GCA_013396695.1 Sakesphorus luctuosus | reverse complement strand
TGGTGGGGTGGGGGGTTGGAGGAAGGATGAAAAGAAAAAACCGTCATTTCTCAGCAAACGCCAGGAATGTGAACGGCAGCAGCACAATCCCATTATTTTCTGAGCGCTGGGGCTCCAGGACTCCCGGCCCCCGGCGTGTCCTCCCGGCCCGGCTCGGGATGCCCCGGGGTGCGGAGCGGCGGGGGCTCCGCTGCGCCAAGCGCTGCCCCTCCGCCCGCACCCCGCGCTGCCAGAGCGCCGGGTAATTGCCGCCGGATGGGTTTTGGGGGGCCGCTCTGCACACGCCTCGTCTTTCCAAGCGATCGTACCACGGCAAAGTTTGATTTTGTTCGCAGCGAGGGGTCTCTGGATTTATGCTCGCTTCCCGTCTGCAAATGATATGCGGCGGGACCCTTCGCAATTACTTTTAAAATGCATCCGAGACATAGGCTCAGCGGAGAGAGATGGCCCTTGCCTCAGCCCGGGTGAAAATTAGAGTTTAAAGTACCCAGATGAAATTTTCAAGTCAGGGACGCGGGATTGGATCAAATCACATAAACTGCAAAAAAAGCAAGTATAATGGTGCATAATTGGTTCTGTAATAGCATTACACAAGGATAATAGCCTGTTATGGCCCCCTGCACATTAAGTGCTTCCCTGGCGTAAAGCCTTTATGATATTAAAGGGGGAATATAATGATATTTTGGTTATTAAATGCGTGTAATTAATTTATGCACCACTGAAAATAAAGTTGGTATTATGACCCACTCAAGATGCATCAGAAGATGTAAGTCAGACAACTGTTGATAAGTTCTGGTGTCTATGTTTCGTCTAGACTGCTGATTTTATTTTGGAACAATTGCTTCTCCGTCAGACTACACAAATTTAATATTTTATAAACATTGTAATGTTCTGTGCAGGAAGGGCGAGCAAATCTACACAGGCTCTCTTAGATCTGGTGGGAGTTTAAAGACATAGCACATTCGTATGAGAGCAAAGGAGATAGATACAGATGATACAGGTGCAGAAATAGAGATTTTGAAGAGATTATGTCTTTGGAAAGTTATCCTGCACATATTATCTCATTATATAAACACTATTAAGCATTAGAAACATCACCTGCTCTATCTGCCTTTCACACTAGATGTAGATGTGGAACTTTCTCTAAGGTATATTCAAGCTGAAGTTATGTTTCAGTCCTATTAAGTATTATTTTAGCAAATCAAGACAAAAATTAATTTTACTCTAGGTTCAGATTGATTTGATCTGATCTTATCTTACCCATTCACTTATAATTTTAGCATACTGGTAACAGATTTAGAGAGCTGAATTCATGTGTTTATGTATATATACATATATATTTATGTATCTACACAATAACATAAACACTTGTAGGAATATCTTTGTTTGACAACAGATATTGACATACCACCAGGCAAGTCTCTGAGCAGCGAAGTATACTATGAACTGAGACAGCTTCTACAGCACCGTGAAAGATCACAGACCAGTGTTCTGAAACTGAATGAACTTCTTAAAACAGAACAAGCTTTAGGTCGAGTAACATTAAAAAGAAGATAACCCAGAGGTCCTGCCTGGGTCTCCCCTGCCAGCCTTTCCATTCTGAGCTTTAGAATCCACACAGGGCCAGTACTGTAGGATCCCTTTGCACAGAGACAGATGTGCCTTCTGCCTTTTCTCTGACATCAGGAAGTGAGGAGTGAGACAGTGTTTTATCATAAGAACCCCTAATAAAATAATAATAACTTCATTATGGTGCTCCCAGGCCTTGCTCTAGTCAGGGGCTGCACTGCTGTTTTGGCTCCAAGATTCACTTTCTCCAGCAGTTTGAAGTCTGCAAGTTCAGCGTATTGCAGAAGGCAGAGAGGGCGGAATGGAGCACGGGGAAGTGCTCCAAGTCGATGCTTTTTAAATAGAAACAGAAGGACCCTGAGTCGGCCGAGGCTCAACTTTCTCCCAAGGAGCAGCAGCTGCAAAACAAGGAGATAACTAAGCAATATATAATCCACACCCCCGCGTCCACCCCCCTCCGCCATCTCGGTGTCTGTTTAATTTTAATGCTCGAAACGCGGGGCTGACATAATTAAAAGTTAGCGCTGGGGAGTCCTGGGCGCTGCTCTCGGGCGGCCAGAGCCCAGGGGCGGTGGCGGCGCTTCAGCACCGCGGAGAGCGCCCGCCGCTTCTCCTGCGCCCCTCGCCCGGCCCGTCGGGGCGGACCTGCGGCCAGTCCCTGTCCCGGGGGAGGGCTCCTGGCAGGGCTGCTTCTGGGTCTTTCCGCGCTGTGGACCTTTTCCTGCCAAGCTGGGACCACAGTGGGAAAAAATACCCATTCATTGCTTGGGATCGTGGCTATTGTTTCTCTGGTAGTTCCTCTCATCCAGCTGCCAAAGGCAAGCACTAAAAACAAGCTGTAGAATGAAATAATATACAGAGCTACGATATTTCAGAAAAAGAAATCCCTTTTATGTAAAGTCCTTAAAGTCTCTCTCACACAGTTAATTGTTATTACTGTTATTATTATTATTATTACTGTGACTACTTACAATGACATCAATATTGATTACTAGGTCCGCAAGAAAAAGCCCAACTAAATATAATTCTGAATGGATATTCTGCTGATTGTGTCTGTCTTACAGCATAACTGTTCCTGTGCTGCACACACAAATACACCTCTTCTCATTTTTCATCCACGACAACAAAACCTAGGGCTGAACTGATGGGCAAGATCACTGAATGGACATTTCCCTTCAGAGTGCAGAGCTTTGAGGGGCTCATTTGTAAAACTAAAGGAAGTCTGAATGGCTCAGTTTGACGAAATGGGTTTTTTGCCGTTCCATGTCTAAACACTTCCTTTCCCATGATTCTTAATACCTGATGACAGAAAAAGGCTAGCAACTAAAAGGTTATTTTACCCTAATTCATGTGCAGTAAAATGTATTTTCCAATTAACCAAATTTGCCGATTTGTCCCGCTTGGACACTCTTATAATTTATAATGTAAAAGTGTTCTTTCTTTATCTAAAGACCAAGGTGACTGCTTTTAATTTTCTGTAACCTCTTTACACTTGATGTTCACCAGACTCATAATGTTAATTGGCTTCATATACGGATCATCAGTTTAATGAAGGAATAAATCCTATGTTGCTTTATGTCCCTCTGTTTTAACAATGATTGCTTTAATGAAGAATGTGATGTGTTTGAAATCAAAGCTGCAGGAGACATTAGAGGTTTGGGGGATTTTTTTTTTATGATGACTGAAATACTTATTTAAAGCTAAAAGCATGAGGTTTCCATATTTCAAAAGCTTTTCTTTAAATCATTTTCCATGGAAGACACTGACACATTCTTCATCAAAGAACTTTTTCTTCGCAATTATGGGCAGAGACTGAGAATAACACAGTCTTGTAATATAAGCATCCCAATTAGGTTATGAAAATATCTCTAAGCTGGTTTTATATCACTGCAGTTTTCATTCAGAGTTTAAGTAAAACTCCCAGGGAGTTCTAAGGACTTATGCCTGCCTAAATAGGCAGTATATTGGGGTAACTAATAAATCTCCTTGTCAACCCATTGTATTTTCATTGTTCATGTGTAGATGAAGAAAATTACAGAGGAGAAAGAATTGTCAGTTCACACACAAAAGCTCTGAATCACTGTAGTCTATTTTTCCCCATGGGAATTTTAGGATTTCAGGAGCAGGAGTAAAATGTAATGAAACATGGGCTTGTAGAGGTAGGTGACTGCAAATCAGAGCATCAATTAGGTCAAGCTGGAAAGCAGCAATTAGACCCAACTGCATGTGCCTGATACAGTCACTACAGCAGGTTTAAAATGTACAAAGCAAATGGATTCTGGTTATTGAACTTTTACATTCCTGGTCCCACTTATATTGAAAGCAAGCCTTCTCTCTTCTCCATACTCTCCTCTCCCCTCCCCTCTTCCCTTTAATGGGGACTGCATATACTGGTATGCGTACACTGGTACGCTGGTATATATTCTCATTTGAGAGCTGTTGTCTGGACTGAAATTATGTGACCCTTAGATACAGGAACATGCAACATCAGAGGAGAAAGTCCCTAATCAAAGCCTCGGCAAGGGCTGAGCAACTAATGGATTTAGATAGAAATTTCATGACATGGCAAAGGAAGTGCATGAGACAGGAAGGATATTAGCTTAAACTACATACCACTGAGAAGTCATTCAGTATGCCAGGCCTGACTCCATGACCTCTTGGGTTTATGTCCACGCAAGCATTATAGTCACTCAACCCAGGTCACAAAAAGCTTCATGCAGGTACACATAGATCTTCACTCCTGTCCTCCATTCAGGAGTTTGTCTTAGAGAACTATACGGTTCCTCTCAGAGGCAGCCAGAACTGTATGAACACCCAGAAGACAGCCCAAAAAGCATACTAGCCTTCCCTTTCCATGAGAAACAAGAAGGTGCCTCATGGCATCTCTAGCAGCAGAGAAGATTAGTCTGCCAGGAGCTTTAATCAGTGTTAGCAGTTCTTTGCCCGGAGCTGTGCCTTCACCAAACCTATGTTTACGATTTGAAGTGACTTGAGCACAGGCTGGGACTATGCCAGGATCTGATGAGGCAAAACAACCCTGGTTTTCAGGGGGATTGTCTGGGGTTTTTAGTGCTGATATAATAGAAAGTTGTTTCTTCCCATATGTGTTCTTTCCCAATGAAACAAGTTCTTCTAATCAAGATTTGTGAGGAAAAACTTCCAAGGGAGCATCTATAAGAGTGAGAAAAAGCAGTAGCATTATTAGAAGGAAAGAAAATGAGATACAGAAAGATTAATCGATAAATTCAAGTTGTCCATAATGGTCAACTACTGCAGAAGAGCACTGTACACTCGGATTGTGTAAGTTAACATCTTAAATATTTAACCTTGTCTTTGGAGAATAGTTAGGGGGGCTGAGGGAGGGGGGACAGTGTTGTAGGGTTTGGTTTTTTTGGTTTGGTTTTTTCTTTTGTTGTTGTGGTTTGTTGTTGTTGTTGTTGTTTACAGAAGCAGCTGCTCTGGCTTACCTGAATCCAATGTTTTTGAAAATCTATCAGATGTCCCATAATGTGGTTGATATGATTATGGAACAGTATAATCTCAAAAATGGCTGTTCAGTTGTAGGGTCCTCATCCATAAATAGCCTCTAAAATAATGACCTGTTTTTCAAAGATGTTGACTGTTGTCTCAGCTTTAAGAAATCCTGAAAACAGCTCACATTTTCCATAGACACGTACTCCTGATTTCTCTGCAACTCCTTGTGTTAACAAGTCAGGGTAATTGGCTTTCTGGCAGAATAAACTCATCTCAGATCTCTGGGTGAGCAGGGAGATGGTTCAACAGCACGTTTATGTTAATGGATGGGTATTTTGATGCTGTCATGGTCATCCTGCTATGACTTTGAAGTCAACACTGCTTTGACCAGAAAGCTGGACAAAGGTGACATCAAGAGGCCCTTTCCAGCCTATTTTTTATGTGATTCTATTTTTGAGTAGTTCAGATAAACCACAGACAGGAGTATTTTACAAATGGTAAACTAAATAACATCTTCCATTCCCTCAACATGGTGTACAATCCTCTTCTTTTTGTGTATAAAAAGCATAAATTTTAATCAATAAATCGAAACAATTCTCAGTAGGTATTGGTTGATCTAGTTAAGTTAGAGTGGGGTAATTAATAAGTCTACTTCTGGATATTTTTTCTAAACAGAGATGGTGGTGTCAACTCTTAACAGCAAAACTGTTCTCAGCACAAAATCAGTTTCAACTTCTGTTACTCAGTTCTCTTTCTTGCATCACCAACTGTTCTAAATCTAATTTTGAACCACTAAAACCTTTACAGTTTCCACTTACAGTCTGAACTGCAGTAGTAAAATGGGAATCCTGGGAGCAGCAGTGAAGACTCAGAGTTTACTGCTTATTCTTAAAATTGTGATAGTTTATTCACAGCAGTGCTTTAGGCCATAAGGCTTTTACTATCAGGAAAGATGGCCCAATGCTTGGTCTGATTTAACCCCAGAGAATTTTAGACGTGTTTTTGGAAAATTATGGTGTTGGGGGTTTTTCCATTTTGTCTTTGGCTTTTGAGTACACAGTTGCTTGGCCACCACCACTGGCTCAGCATATTCAGCAGAGAATTTGACATAGACAAACCATTAATTAATATGTGCATCACAGTACAGAGCCTATACTGATTCTTAACACCGGTTTATGCTGCCTGACAATTCCATTTAACCTGATAGTTAACCAAGCAAGATTTGTGTAAGCAGGTTTGAACGAATGTAGTGAGGTTTAAGCCATAATGCTGCTCTGTCTCACAAGGTCTAGACTTACAGCATCACCAAATCGTGGTTTCAGTTACAAGTCAATCACTTCTCAGTATCAGGTCATTTTCCCAGGCAAAACCTGCAGATTTTGTTTTCCAAAACATGACAGGCTCTGATCTAGCTCGGTATCTGCATGAATCTAAAGCTGCAGACATCCTGTGACAATGGAAAGTTAGCAGTCCCCCTTATTCTGTGAATGGCTTCTAGAAACAAACCTAGTAGGAAGAAGGAAAACATTTTATTAGCTGCTTTAATGTACAATTGTCTCATTCACCAAAGGAAAGGCAAATTCACAGCTGCTAACTACTCTCCTTAGAGGTGAGCTGCACTCCAGGCCAGAAGGTGTGAAGTGGACTAGGTGTGACATACTTTTGCACAAAGGCATTGAAATGCACCCTCGGGATGTGGCAAAGTTCTCAAATTAGCCCGAGCACTCCACCTTGGTTACGGATAAATTGCACCATCCTTTGGGGTGAACCAGGAGCCTCTGGACATGAATGCATGTGTCTATGGGTGTGTACATAAGAAAGAGCCCGCATATATACATGGATTTGCGTATTTGTATTTGCATGTGTGAACTGAAACAGACTGGTGATAGTCCAGAGGGTTCGGTATCTGTGAGAAGGCCCTGGAATTTATCTCAGGCACCCAGCCACCCCATTCTTTCCAGGAGGCAAGATCCAGGACTATGAATAAATACCATCTTCCATGGGTCTTTTAAGCAATTGTCTCAATACCTCCACTGAAAACAGGAAACATAGTAACTACCCTAGGCAGTCAGGAATCAACATCGAGCATTTCTAACAGATGCCTCCCACCGAACATCATTTTCAAGCTGCAGAGCAGAGAGAGCAGAGCAGAGGCTTTTCAGTTGCTTACGGCACTGCTGTGCCCGAGCTTCCCCAGGACAGGCACATTTAAGTTATCTCCCCCATAAAAAGAAACCGTCCCAGACCAATTTCCCCAAGCCCATGCCTTCTGCCTTACCCACCCCAGGACACACTTCCAGCATATCCCTCCTCCTGCTTCAGTACCAAGAAGTACTTTCCATCATTTATACCGTGTGAAAGGAGCACCAGAGGGATTCCTTAAACATTTCTACAAATGGCAAACCACTCTTGTGAATTTGTGCTCTTTACTGTTATCTCTCTACCACAACATACCGAGACCCCACTGCCATCTCACTGCAGTGTTGTCAGGGCCAGGCTTAGTGCCCTCCCACCTTAAGCAGTACAGTGTGACTGCACATACCTCTTATGCCTGGACCACTTTAGTTCCAAAATTGGACCAAACACTTCGTCATGGGGCTGAGCATAACCCTACAGCTTTACCATGGGGTTGAATTATCTTCCAACACATTGTTTGAGTCTTTCTTCCTTTGGAATCCTGCTTTTCATGTTACTATGGGTAGAAAACATGAGCTGCATTACTTACTAGAGGAGCATCACACTAATCCCTTGCTGTGGAGAGGACGCAAAGCCCCTTGAGCTGTCAGAGATCTGGGCCAGCAGTTCTCGAGCAGCAGAGCTGAGTGCTGTCCAGACGCTCCACAGGGAATGGCTTAAGAGGCCACTCTGCCTCCAGCCCAGGCAGCCTCTTGCCTGCTGTGGCTGTGCCCTCCGTGAGGCTTGAAGCTGGAGGCAGGGCAGAGATGATGCAAGGTTCTTGGTTTAACATGTGACTCTTTGTACAATTCCAAATTTCAATTCCTGGTGTGTGAAGTTCTTGGTGACACCCTGCATATAAACTGCACTCATTCCTTTTTGTTTCTACTCTTTACAGGGACAGCTCTAAAGGGACAGGTGGCCTCCTTGCTAGTCTTGATACAGTGTATCACAGCAAGGTTTGCTACTAGCCTTGCTTCCTCCTGCTGCTGAGGCGATGCAACATGGTATAACAATGCTCAGTTTGAGTCAGCAATCCTTTTGCAGATGGCCATGCTGAAGGCAACTCTTATTCCCTCCGAACCCCTAGCTGTTGCTGTCTGGTATGTCACCTAATCATATCATATCATGTTCTGATTTAACCAAGACTTTGAAGTGCAGACTTTCTGATCTTGGAACTATCACATATTTCAGTTAATGAATAAGAATTAAATCCACTCTTATTCTAAAATAAAACAAAACAAAAAAGGGGGAAAAAAGGAGCCTACTTGTGTTTAATTGTTATTCTAATTATAAGTTGTGGTGTAGTGTAAATTTTTCCCTTGGCATTATTATGAACCTCATTTCCTTACAAAGTCCAGGATAAACAATTCCAATATATTTTGTTTTAATTATCAGGGTTTAATGGGGCATAATGAGACGATGTTGAGTGGTGCAGGAAAAAAATAATTTAATGTGTGCAAAACTACTGAGTGCTCCTAGCTTGCTTGTGCATATTTCACCTATTGTAGGGCAGCACTGTGTTAGCTAATATTCAGTATGCCCATCATTTATTTATTAATCATACTTGCTTTTCAATAGAATTTTTTTTACTGGTATCTGAAACAAGAAGAAACACATTAACATATCCTAGAAAAACTGGACAGTTCTCTGGGTTGAGCAGTGAAGGTTGAAGCTGATACACAGCGGATAGTGCTGGAAACATTTGTCATGCATGGACAGAAGATGAGTTTGGTGGACAGAGAAACCGTCTATGCCAGCCTATTCCAAATGCTGTCCTTCTCCCAGCAGTATTTGGCAGTGAAAACTTCTGGCTTCTGTTCTTAGGGCCTCTACCAAAAGAAGCATAGGTAGTATCAGCTGAAGTCCCCATTCAGGAGGGATCTTGTCTGGACTCATTGTAGATACATTTTCCCACTCCCAAGGTGTGGTTCCTACAGACTTAAAACACCACAGATAATTCTGCAGTGAAAAGGGAAAAGTGAAAAAGAGCAGGCTGGGAAACAAACAAGTAAAATGTGATTCTTTATGACCCTTTATGCCTTCCTAGGTTCCTTGTCGATGGCACTGACTCCCAGGGCTGGGTGTGGCTGATGCACCAGTTAGAATCACCTTGCTACCAGATTTATATTCCACTTTACTAAGGTCACCATATACCAAGATCAAAACGCTTTCACTTCGGGAATAATTACTGGATCCCCCCTGAAGGGCAATATGTTTGTTCTACTTATCCATTATACTTCTTGACACAGAATCAGAGGACTTGATACAGTACCCACTTGAAGCCATTCTGAATGCCCGCTCTTCTGGAGAAGTATTTGTTTAGAGTATTGGACTCTAAGAAGGAGGTTCAAATAGAAGATACAAAACAGACCAATGTCACATTACACTTATTTGAAAGTAACATTTTATATTACAGATTAAGTTAATATACCACAAGTGTTTGGGTTTTAAATAAAATATTTTTTTATAAACATCAGTATTTACAGAGATAAAAACATTACTTAATTTTTTTCCAGTCTCATTGGAGTAAAAAAATTCTCCATGAAGTTTCTGCCCATGGGAGATGTCATATTCTATGAAAAATCAGCCTCCTTCAAGGATTAACAGAGAAAAGAAACGTAACCAGGCTAAAGACAGCTCAGTGAATTGACTGAGGAACCTGCATGAAACTGTGGCAAGAGTGAAAGACTTCAGAGGGGCCCTTCCAAGGCTGTGTCCCATTCTTCAAGGAAGAATGGAAGGGAGTCAGTGAGTACGTTCCACCAAACTTGCTTCAGACACTGGACCAGGCCAGCATGCAGAATGTTCTTATGGACCTCCAGAGCTTAATGGTTTTCTTTCTTCCTACTAAACTATGAGGATTCTGAGCCAAGCTTAGGATCCCGTTGTACAGCCACGGTGCAAACACACAAAGGCAATCTCTGGTGCCACAGAGATGAACAGCCACAACAGATAAGGGTGAAAGAGAGTAATTTTACAGGACTGGCTGACCCTCTGTCATGCAGCCATGAGTCAGAAGCCAAGTATGCTGGTTCCCAGACAGAATACTGACCTATATATTCCCTCAGACTGGCTAGCAAATGCCATGGGGACTTACAAGGTCTCTGCATTTGGTAGAGATGCATAAAGCACAGGTGAAGAAGTGCATTTCTCAGCAATGCATGATGTGCAGGTGGTAGAGGCCTCCAAGATGAGCTCTAGGCAAGCACCCTGAAAGCTCAATGTATGAGTGTACATCCCCAGGGAATCATGCAGCCAAAACTGAATAAGGTTCTCTAACTAAGGCACCTGCACCCCATCCTGGATTGAGGCAGGATACCTCAATATACAAAACAAGACCTTAATTTGAACAGTCAGCTTAATGTGTTTCAACTCCTTCACATAGCAAGCTTCTGATTTTAATAGATCCTCTGGTGTACAGGCACTGAAAGAGATCTGCATGGAGGTCTTAAAGTCCACATCTCTTCAAAATCCAGCCACCTTTAAACAGAGCCACGGTGAGAATAGAAGAATTTAAAGCACAGATGAATTTCTGGCTCTCCTGTCCTGTAAACTGAAATGTCATCTCCTTTGATATCATCAGTGGCAAAAATGGGGAACTGAATCCAAACTGAAACCAAATGGAGGCAAAAAGAGTTCCTGCTAATGACAACCACACCTTGTTGCCACCATGTCTTTATAATTTTTAAGGACCACATTCTCTTTGTCATCAAAGTAGAGAAGATTGAGGGACTTCAATTCATCTGGCACACAACAGGGTGTACTGACATCTTGAGACAGTTTCAGTGTATGGACAATGGACTGAACTGTAGCATGATTTGTTGCATTTAGACTTTCCCCTAAAGGGAAGGGACAGGATCCTTTACAATGAAATGCATTGTAGCCACTTGGATAAATAATCCATCCTGACCAGCCAATAGCACGGAAGTCTACATAGAGTTCCCTTCGATGACAGGCTGTTGTCTGGCTTTTGAGAGAAGGGACTGGGGCTGCTCGAGGTCTTCTGCCCGTACTTGCACTGCTGCTTTCCATGACATTGGCTCCATGAGGCACATGTGAAGCATCAGTTTTGGCAGGGTTTATTTCTGATTCTGAAAGGAAGCTGTGTGTTAATATTTCACAAACAAAATTCATTTACTAAGTACAGTATTCTGCATGAAAGTCAATTCCATAAATCTACATCATGGCCTTCAGAGCAGATTTTGAAATGACACTTAAACCTGTGAAAGTATCATAAGGAGTGTGTATTCAATTGAGATATCAGCCATATTTCCAAACCTGCCAAATATTGCATTTCAGTTCATCCCAAAATAAGTCCCAGTTCAGCAGAAACAGAAAGGAAAAACTCAATGATCTACCAAACACATTTTGTGAAATTCACAGTCCCGCTTCAGGGCTGAATCTGGTCATCATATAGCAGTCTTCATATAGCCATTCCTACAACACTTATTACACTGAGCAGTGCTAACAGAGGGTGGAGATCACAGCCTTTTCTCTTCAGTATTCTCCCTGGAACTCTACCCATACATTTGCAAAAGAGAGTGTGCAGTAACCTAGTAATGTGTAAAGTAACATTTTTAAAAATATACTTTTCTATTTTTTGATCTGAAAAAATCATCACCAGCTTTACAGAACTCTACTAAAGAATGAAGCTTACTGACAATAGGGTGCTTTCTAACCTATCTTCCGAAGAGCCTTGAGATCCATGGAGACCTCATGATTCATGGACAGCAGCTGAAACTCACCAATATGTAGAAGAACAATCTGCACAGCCACTGACCACAAAAAATAGGCAGGTCTAGGGAGTTTCTCAATTCTGGCACAGTATCTCAAGCAGAGCTTGATGCTCTTTAAATTGGGATCTAGGATTTCATTAGTAATTTTCCTTTGGAAAGCAAAAAAACCCATGGCAACCTAATTTCTATTTTTAATCAATTTCACTATCTACTTCAAAATATTGTTCCAAGTCCTACCTAGCTTGTTTATGATGTGCAAATACAATAGTTTACCAGAAAAGTCAGAACTGCTGTTATTTCTGCCCCTCCACCCAGCTTTTGCTCTTTGCATTTATCAGGCCCTAAAATCCAGTCTTAGTTGGTTTTATAGGAAGACCAATGGGTGAGGTAAGTCAACGTTTTGTCATTTAAGTCACAAGGGCGTTGTCTTTGATGAAAGCAGCCTTTTGTCACAATGCTAATTAGTTACTGGAGTTAAATAGGTGCTTAAAAACCAAGCCAAGGACAGTGAGGTTCAAATTACGTATTTAACAACCTTGTTCACTCTTGAAAATTACACTTAATAACTCTACTTACAGATACTTTAACAGCATTTTCACGAAGTTTTCCAGGTCATTGAATTTTTTCAGTCTAAACCTAACCCACAATTTTCATGGAAATTTCACCACCACAAAAATAATATGAATAGTACTTAAAAAATAGAACTTCTCTCTCCACCCTCCCCACCCCCCCCAAACAAAATAAACCGTATTTCCCTTAAGCTTTACTAATACTTCCTGCAAACCCTGTTTTTCAGAGGGGAGAGTCAAGTTAAGATGCTGGGTTGACCTACTGTCAAGAACTATCAAATCGAACTCTGATCACTGATAAAGCTGACCTTCAACCCTGTTCAACACTGCAAGTAAATAACTGAGGTTACGTATACATGAGGTAGCATGAGGTAAGAGAAGATGAACAGGCAGTTCGTATTCTAACACTCGAGTGAACTTACTTGTGGAAAAAGGTACAAAGCTGGGAGACCTCCGTTTGTTACTCTTAGCGAAGAGGATAAGGAGAGCATTTCTACTCTGCTGCAACGTGTGCTGGCTCTTGGCAAACTTAACCAGGTTATGCTCAATTCTGTTATTGAATGTATGTGTTGTAGTTATCAAAAAGCCACGGTTGGAGCTGCTGTTTCCAACCCACTTGGAAACCTGGTAACGACAGGGAAATGAAAAAATACTGTTTCAATATTCTTATTATAGCATTATGATTAAGCAATGTTTATATAAGGAAAAGGGAACAGACAACAAGCTATGGGAATGAAAGGACATACATTATGACAAGCGAGATAACTGTAGCTAAGACTCCACTGAGTTTAATATTTAAATCAGTAATTCAGCACTTAAAAAATACAAAATAGCATATGCATTCCTCAAATATATATTAACAGAAGGATAATTAATTTCAAAGAATTTACCAGTGAATACATGAGTGTAGGATTTAATATTAAATACTCTCTGACTTTCACCAGAAATTTATTTTTCATAGCTATCTCAACAGAGAAATATGAACTCTCCAGACTTTCCATACCAGTAAGACTCCTTAAATCTAACAAACGTGGCATTTGAAGAAATTAAGTTGCAATCAAGCAAGTTTACTTATCTAATTGTTATAATTACACAATAGATAAAGCCAGGCAATTCTCAAGCAGGAATATAATGACCTAAGATGCAATTCGACAAGTCATCCAAGGATGCTGTTCAGTCTGATCATAAAGCTTAGGCAACAAAAAACACTGTCAGAGAGGACAGTTTTAAACCAAAAAACTGTATGCTATAAATCATGTTTGGCTCTCTCTTTTTTGTTGGTTTGGTTTGGTTTGGTTTTGGGTGGGGTTTTTTTGTCTTATTTTTGGTTTTGCTATGGAAAGGCTCACCTACTGTTACAGTTCATGGACATCTACAAACCAAACTTTGACACTGACAAATACAGAAGTCTACAAGAGAAGTTAAAGGAAAAGCAATCCAATCATGATAAATTCCTGAAACACAACGTTAAAGCATACTGCCCTATACAAATGTTGCCAGAACGAAAGGAGAAAAGAAAACCTACTCTTGGTGCACAATCAATGTCAAATCCTTTGGCAGTCTAAGGACTGACAGGTTGTAATCACAGCGACATACTTGGCCTAATGTGCCTCCGTCCATTAGGTTTGGGTTACTCAATTCTCACCATGCCTGTGCTGCTAGCAGCACATAAACACTTCTTTAATTCAGGTAGCACCAGGTGTACTTTTAAGCGTAGAGAGAAAGCTTCTCCTCTGCTACTGTCCTTCAGTTTGAATTGATCACAAACCCCAGCATAATGGCAATGCTGGAGTTACAAGCTGAGTGTCACCTTAAGAGATTTAGAATAAAATGAAGTCAGACTTCTCTGCTTACTGTCTGCGTGACATTGAAGACTTCCCAACCTTCTGTGTACAGGGACAATAATCTTGATGCAATGAGATGTTTTTTCTGTGGCTTACTTCCACTCTCCGAACGCTCATACACTTCCACCTTCGTAACAGCAACATAACAAAAACACTAAGAAATTAATCCAATTGTTCTTCCAGAAAAACAAGAGAGATGAAGATTATGCACATTCCTGCCACATCATAGCTGTAAATCTGTACCATCATTCTGAACAAGGTTTTGAACAGTTTAATGGAAAAACAATTACCACTACATACATCTACTTCTAGATGTGTTCAGGGGCAGGATACCAAACTGTTTGATACAATAGAAAAATATCTTGACGGCCCCTATTCTATTTTGAACATTTGATATCATCAAAATCTTCTATTCCTTCATGTCTTTGTCTTCAGGTTTATAAAAAGTCACATCATGCTCTTTGCCAGAGAAACAGATAGACTCAATGTCAGAATCCTTGTTTTCCTATGAATCCCTGGTTGCTATTATTATTTTTCAGAACACATCAGGCAGATAAATTGCGATTCTAATTTGGAAACATCTCAAATCCCAGAAAAGTACGGTATGATTTGGGATAGGTCTGACATTGGTATCTTTAGGGAAAGCTCACTGCCACAGCACAAAGGGCAGCATACTGCCCCAGTCAAAACCTTGTGTTACTTCATTGCATGCTGGAGGCAAAGAACAAGTGAGGACTGCAATCAAACAAAAATAAAAATAAAGGAGGTTTTTGTGGTATGTAGATGGACTCCTCGTTTTCAGTATCAGTGACAACGACAGCACACTTGAGTGTTTACTTATTTCCCCACTTACTTTGCAGAAGTGTTTCACGCCAGACTTTCTGGACACACGTGTCATCTTGAGCTTGAAGACCCTGAACTCTGCTTTCAGCATCTGCTCACCCTTCTCCATCGAGCTGATGTCGAAGTAGAAGTGGTGCTGGTCCGCGTGAACTGGAAAGGGCCATTCTTTACGAACAGCGCCCGGCGCCGCAGCCCCAGCCGTGCCCCGTCGGGCATTGCCCCCCGGCCCACCTCGGTCCTCGAAGCTGCGCACCACGTCGCCCTGCAGGAGCCCCGGGGCGCGGGTGATGCCGCTGGCGTCGGACACCTTGTTGAAGAGATCCACCATGAACTGCGGCGGCTTCTTGCGGGGCAGCACGTCGGGCGGCAGCTCCTCGATGTCGAAGACCTCCCGCAGCCTCTGCAAGGCCGCCCCCTGCACCTCGTCCCGCGGGCGGGGTGCCAGGGGCAGGGCGCTCGCCTCCCGCAGGCTCAGCAGCCCGGCCAGGCACAACCACAGGCACGGGCACAACCACAGCCACAGGCACGGGCACGGGCACAGGCACGGCGGGCGGATCGCCATGGACGGCTCAGCGGACTCTGCGAGGCCGCCTCGGCTGCCCCGCGGGCGTGGACAGGGCAGCGGCCCTTGCGCGGGCCCGGCCAGGCTGAGCGCGGCCAGCAGAGTCCGCCGAGAGCTGGGGATGCGCCCGAGTCCCCGGGCAGGGGCGGCCACGCAGGGCTCGGGCCATCAGGGCCTATTTAAGGCTCAATGGGGCAGCGCCGTGCGCTCGTTGACATCAGAGGGGCCGCCGCCGGGCTGAGGGGGCTCTGGCTGCCGCGGAAATGCAGTGGTCTGCTGAGAACAACGCACTTGTGAAAATCCTGTCCTTCAAATCTACCTTCCCCTTCTCCTCTCGCCCCGAAAAAAAGCTTTGATTTGGGCATTGCTGAGCCCAGGTGCTGTTTCCTGTCGTTCCGCAGCAATAAAAGGTGGAGTGGGACGCGGGCGTGAGGTTCGGTCCTTCCCAGCGGAACCTCGAGCGCCGCCGCACTGCGGGACAGAACCTGCAGGTGCGGTACAGAACCCGCGGTACTGCGGGACAGAATCCACGGGTGAAGGACAGA
The DNA here is from genome assembly GCA_013396695.1 of Sakesphorus luctuosus. Classification (NCBI taxonomy): domain Eukaryota; kingdom Metazoa; phylum Chordata; class Aves; order Passeriformes; family Thamnophilidae; genus Sakesphorus; species Sakesphorus luctuosus. Next base: position 1,523,743 of record VWZD01013789.1, on the reverse strand, counting down.
ACCCACGGGTGAGGGACAGAACCTGCGGGTGCAGGACAGAACAGGCGGCACTCCGGGACAGAACCCGCGGGTGACGGACAGAACCTGTGAGTGCAGGACAGAACCCGCGGCACTGCGGGACAGAACCTGAGGGTGCGGGACAGAACACGCAGCCATCCGAGGCTCCCACCTGGCCCTGCAGCTCCAGCGGGAGGGGTCAGGAACAGCCCCGAGTTCTGCCACTGTAGCGCAGCAAGAGCAGCGAAGCTCCGAAGTACTTAGGTACTGGAGGAGGCATATACGTTCTGAAGAGCTATTTTAAGGCTTAAATGAACCCAGACAACCAGCTTTCAATAATTTGCTTTTCCCCCCACCCATTCGTTGATGAAGAGGATTCCACCCCATCCCCACAAAAAAAAACCCAACCAAAATCCCACAAAACCGAAACTAAAATTATCAAAACAAACCCACCCAAACACTACATCCTGCATACTCGTCCTTTTGAAGGCAGTCTGGCAACTTACAGAGAAACAGTTATACATTCCTGATGGTTCGTGCAGTAGTGCCTGTTCTGCTTGTGTCGCGCTGCACTTTCCAGGTGGGAAAGCAGTGGGAGGTAGGTTGTGGGACAGGTAGAAATGTCTACTGGCTCCTCTGCTTAGGCACACACTGTTAGGCAGGAGTACTTGCACTGAGCAATCGCGGACCCACAGGAGAATAAGGTGGAGACAAAGAGGCTACAGCTCCAAGTGGTCCCAAACTAGCCATTTGAAAAAAAAAAAAGTAGTTTAATTTGGATTGTTTAAACAGCTCTGGCATAGGAAGCACTCATCTTCTGAGGCTCTGGTACTGAAGTTCCTTAGCACTTGGCCACACAGGTCTTCATCTCCAGACTCTCTCACTGTCACTCATTCCAGCCTTTAGCTGTTGTGGCCACATTAAAAAAAATATGTATGGATCCTTATTGATAATATGTTTTTTTCCGTGGTTTATGTTTTTCTGTTTGTTTTGGGTTTTTTTGCACCAAGAGACAAGCCTCCTGATCCAGTTTGCCACATGAGGTGCCGAAGACTAATGGAGGAAAATGAGAAGCAGTGATGGGTTTATCAGACTAGTGTAAAAAGAGATCTGTTTCACTTAAAGCTTCAGCCAACCTTGATCGTCAAAACTCTCCAGTTGTTTTCTAAGGGCTGTATGCATCTCAGCTCATGGCTAACAACAGTGCTGGATGAAGTAATATCCATTCAGCTATCTGCTTGAGAGCATGGAAAGAGACTGGTAAGATATGAGAAATCATCTCTAGACTGTTTTTCAGTCATCCTAAAAGCTTTGCTTTCACTTTACTGCTTCTTCACATGCTTATCCTCACAAACCCTAACCCTGCTCTTGGGTTTCCTCATTTACTTCCATACCCTCCCTAGGCTATACCTTCATTTTTACTCTCATGGTGCTGCTTCCAGACATTAACGTGTGGAAACACATAGCTAGGGTTCCCAAACAACCTTAACTCTGCCCCAGAGGAAAAGATTTATGAAAAAAATCCTTTCTGTTTAATATAAGCTGGGACCACAAACAACGAAATGCCTCAATCGTAGTGCAACTGCAGAAATTCCAGCGTAGTTAGCCAAACGTAACCCACTGAGTGCTGTGTTCTTTTATTTTCATATTTCTGATTAGCCAAACAACATAATGAAAGCTTCTCTCCCTATTCTTTCCTAAGACTGCATGACTCACCACTTATGTAAGCCTGATGCAGGAGTTGGTCATAGCTCCTCTGATGATACTACGTACTGGTTTGCAATTAGTGCAAGGCTTCAACCTCCCTGTTCTGTACAATAAAAATAGGTTCTCTCAACTCACATGTTGTGAGCAGTGTGGCTTTGGGAGCCCCAGAAAAGCTGGGAATCCACAGGGAACTATGATAGTTAACAACTTAAAAATTCGTGTGGATTCTCCAGAGTTCAGCATTGGCATTGCTTTCCATTCTTTATCTCAAATGACTGGATAAGCAGCTTGGAGAGTCTGAAGAGTTCATAATCATCTGGCTTTCAGTTATGACTTAAGGGTAAGAACAGTGGAATTTATTATATGGCCTGCCACATCCTCTTTGATGCCACTGTAATTACTGTGGGATGGCAATATTGAAAAACCATGGTTATTGCATGGTATCATCAGTGGGCAGAACAAAATTTACTTAGGAGCCTTCACTGTGCATTTCAGAACCTTAGCAAGTTTGGACTTGAAGGTAAGTCCAACCCTGCCGTTCATAAATTAATAGCTCAGCTCAGAATATACCCTCCCTTCCCCCATTAGTTTCATGTTGGCACAAACAATAAGAACTAGTGGATAGAGCAGGCTGGAAGTTGCTTCTTTCTCAACACGGCTGCCTGTTCGCATGTTTTCTGTGCAGGTTCTGTAGTTCCTACTTTAGTGACTCACAACAGATCTATTGTTTCAGGTAAAAAAAGACAAAGATTAGTTTTCTGCTCCCTGAAGGCAGCAATGAGGTACTGCAGTCTTCCCTGTGTTTTCAGGCATGGAGTAAGAACATAAGGTGTTTCATTCACTTCATAGCAGCTGTCTTAAGCCCACTTCAAAAAGAAATGCCCTTGCATGAAAGACATCAGACTTCTCTTAATGGTAGCAGAGGTAGAAAAACCAGGGCCATCAACAAAAGTTAAGAATTACTAAGGAAAGCTTCATCTTCTGTGTCTCAGCTGAAGGCACAAGGCTGTACCACATCAGTGAAACTGTGAAGTAGGAGTGGTGACATCACCCCAGAGCCTAGAATAGCAATCCCTTGAGAGCTGGGTAGATGGAGAGCCACTGAGTTAGTAAGCATATATTCAGCATTTAGCTTGAATGTTTGATCAGGGAAATTGTAAAAGGCCCTAAGTAGCAGAGAGTGTTTTTACCATGTATCTAATACATAAATACCTCTCCCAGAGGAGATAACTCCCAAGTGCAGACTTGCCAGCATATCCTGACTCCTAGACATGTGCCCTATATAAGCCCTTCAAAAACTGGACTCTCAGCAATTTTGTTGATAGTTTTGTAAATTAGAGTTGCTGAATTAAGAATCTATACAATAAGATGCCATATTACCTGTGTTTTTCCAACCAGGACTTCTTTATACTGTGCTATAGTTTCCTGAAGGATTTTTGAAAAACCTGGAAGATATATTGCCTTCCCAGATGGCTGTATCCCTCAGATGGAGAAACTAATGCAGCACAACACCCAGAGGTTTATAGCAGCAGAATCTAGACATTCCTGCTTCTAAAAGACCAAACAGGTAGATTATTCTACACTTTTAAATCATCTCAACAACTATGTTACCTAACTTAAAACATGAGGAAAAACTAGGAAGGAAATAAGCAATTAATTGGCCCATATACTGACAGTATGCCAAATTTGGATGAAGTTGCTATAGGGCCTTTGCACATTTAATTTTTTTCACCATCTTTATATACCTTTTGAGAAAACACAGACACCATCAGCATAAGACACACTGCATCATCCTTCCTTGCTGAATCACTGAGATATGGCTGTTCCTCAACACCTCCTCCATCCAAGAGAGAAAACTGCCTGAACTGTAATTACTAGATTTTACATAGGAATCACAGCAATATGCAAAAAGAATCCAAGTCAGATACTATCTCACCAGTTTAATTATCTACTCAGTTTCTTCTTTTAAAAATAAAATTATTTAATGTTGGAGAAAAAGAAAAGAACAAACATTAATCAAGTTACTGTTTTCTCTAAGGTTGTTTTGTCAAATTAATCCCTTAAGTTACTGTTTCCTGTGACATCTTTCCCTGAAGGATACATCCTATAACAATAACTTTCACACTGCTCTTTCTAGTAAACTGATGCGTGCCTGGATAATCTTTGTCACTGAAAAAGTATGGTAATACCATTTGAATTTTTTTTTGATAGATCTCAACGTGTAACATTTAAAAATCTATTGGAAAATATCCACCTTCCCCATCAATTATCTTATTTTCCAAATTACACAGTATATCACTGCATACTTAACAGATTTTGTGTATCTGCTCAGTCTTCCCAAATGTGAAACATTTTATGAACAAAAATCCCATCAAATAATCTTGAAAGTCTGGTCCCTTCTGTTGTAGCTTCTTTAAAGACAGAGAATTGCACTACTAGAAGACAGTAAAAATCAACCAATCTTTGAATCAAAAGCAAAGTTGACTTTATGATTTAAGTACAACTATAGTCTATAGATGACTGTCATCTGAACCCAAAACTTGCAGATGTCAAAGCCCATTTCTCTACAACTTTATTTGGGAGAGTAACGTTTCTTACCTGCAGCAGACTCAATTCTCCACATTGTGCAGCCCTTTCAGAAGAGACTGAGCCACAAACTGAAGTTAGGAATTTAAAAATACTCCTCTCCATTTTTTATCACCATTTCTATCAGTCTAACCGTTTGTCCTGGGTTTGAGTAGGTGTAGGCCTAAATTTAGGCTTTGTTTTTGAGTACTCCTCAGATTATCAGCTGACTTGAGCTGGGTCAGGCCAGCTGAGAGCTGCTTCCACTGGCCAGTGGTATCCATACCATATTCCAACATCATCTCAAATACAAAAGCAGGTGCAGAGGGGCTTAGGTCAGTTCCTCATGGCTGTGGTCCTGGTAGGACACACTGTGCTGTCCCAGCACCATCTCACCGCTGTTATCTACAGCAAAGTAAAATGTTCATTCTTAGTCTTCCTTCTGCTTGGGTCTGTCCCCTGGGGGACTGAGTTTTCTTGTTTGTTATTTCTAACTTTTGTGGGTGCGTGTTATATTGTAGTCTACTTTTAATTTTCCCTTTTTTGTGTAAATATGTAACTAGTAGTTCAAGTGTCCAGGTTGTTTTTTTCTATTCCCTTTTCTTGGCTGGGTCGGGGGAGAAAGCTTTGTCCTTTGGTTTATACTTGGCATTTTGCCAAAGTATTCAAATCAAAACACCATTCAGCATCTTACTCATGTTTCTTTTGTGGTGAGTCATTATTATCCAGAAGAGTCAAAGGCCTACAGCCTCCAGCAGTCTTTTTATGTCAGAATTCAGCTTTTATACCATAGATATGTGGGTTGGCTATACATCTTCAGTAAAAGGATGAACACAGAATAAACAGATGGAATAATGTAAAAGGAGGATGGAATGGGGGGAGGGGGAGAAAACACCTTAATACACATGAAGTCTTTTTTACACACCCCCCTTTTACAAATATGGTTTGAAACCAGAAGGAACAATGAAAAGTTTTAACTTCTGCTGTTAAAACATCAATGCAGCACCTTTTACCCAAACAGTGTACACAGTCCCCATAACTGCTTACAGAAGAATCAGTTTTTGCTGTTTAGCTTTCTAGAATCAATTGCATTTGTCTGTTCAGCTGCATGAATGGTAGGTTACATGGTCTACACCGGCATGACATGTTTGGAGCAGAATGGTGCTCGGCTTTTAGCATCTTTACAGGGAAGAAATTTTCAGTAGTTCCTTGTGGTATGCTTTTTTTAAATTAAAGATTATACTCACTGTTCCATGCTGAAATGTCTTCCCTTAATAAGACTTAATGTTTTAACTTGATTCCTAAATTAACATCTGTAGTTTGATTGTTCTTTATCCCCTTTTTATTGAGATAATATAAAACCACAAGCATTCTACATGAATAATTTTTGGAATCATGCACAAATAAAGTAGCAACCACCAACTGTGGTATTGAGTACTTGGAAACAGACACCTAAAATATAAATTTGTTTACTATGCAGTATCATTAGTCAGGAATTGCTCCAGATATTCTATGAAGATGTGAAAGGAATTCAATTTACACAGGTAAAGCTAAACAAACGAAAAGCAGATAATGTTTTATGGAATAAAGTAGGATTATTCTGAAAAAACCTCTTCCACTTTAAAATGCATAGCAGCTGTATTATGTTCCAGAAAAACTTGTACCTATAAATCAGCCTGTAGATGTTTAGTCACATACACTTTTGAGATTAACTACTCATATTTTTCGAGTGTTATACTAATTTAGTCTATTAAACATTTTAAACAAACTCTAGTACTGGAAAAAGACTAGTTGCTAGGAAGCATAATCTGAAATTGTATGAAAAATGGAAATATAATTAAAGATGATATGAGTCATTTAGTCAGTGCCACACTACACATGAAAAGATGGTGCCCCGCTCCCACTCTTCCCCTGTGCCCAAAGACTTCTAGAACACACTTCTGTTTTAGTTTTTTTAATAAGTTCATAAAAGCCAAAGATTTACAAAAAGTATATGCAAGTCTATTTACATAAATGGATCACTGAGAAGCTGCAAACTCTCTGTAGTTACAGGAACTATGTCTTTAAGGTTGAGAGTAGCAAATAGGACACCAAAACTAACAGATAAGGTGGCAACAGCAGCTTTGACTGCTGAATTTCTGGTTTGTTCTTGAGGCAAGTAGAGATGCAGGGGGACATGACATCTAAACTAATTCAAATTCCCTATAGCTTTGAAAAGAACAGCAAAACAAGTTTGTTTTTACTCTTTTTCTGATCCATTTCAAGTCCTATCAATAGATCTACAGCCTAAATTACTACTTCCATCTTTCTCTTGAAAGAGGGAATGTAAACAGGATCAAAAAAGAGATGCCAGGAAAAGGTGCAATAATCTCAACTTCAAATACCATTAGGAAAACAGATTCTTGAATTGTCTGCCTTGTCCAATTCCAGTCTCTGAAAAGACAGTTACTGAGACAGTGAAGCATCACTTCTTGCAAATTTCTACAGATCCTTTATCACTGAGCAAAAGCAAGAGGAAAAGCCATTGGAAGTCTCCTAAAGGCTTTTTTTTACAAGAAGAAAGTAACAGCTTGTATTCTTGCTTCACCATTCATATTTAAATATTTGTATTTTTACTTGAAGTAAACAAAATAATTTCACAGTAAGCAAAAAACTCAAAGTAGGTTGTCTTTCTCTTTTCTTAATAACAGAGATGGAAAGGACATTTGGCATATTTAACTGTTCCTAGTTTAAGTCATACAGTAATTTAATGTTGCTCCTACAATGTGGTTTTCTTCACAAAATCTACCCATATTTTCCCCCTTTAAATTTCCTTGTGTAGCACACAAGTACCTTGAACACAGACCAAATGTTATACTCGGATTTGCTACAAATGATCCAAGTCTTCCTTCCTTGGAAGAAAAATGGGTATTGGAACTTACTCAACTGTCAAGAAGTTTTGAGATTTTTCCTATCTATAGAAGAGGTATATCCTGTAACTTCTGTATATGCTCCAATTATGTCTCTGTCTGAAAGTAGTTATGTTTAGTAAAATACAGTGACACCATCCCCCTCTGACCATAGTCTATGTCAAGCTATAAAATCTTAAATGCCAGGAGGGAACTGGAAAGTTTTGGACATAATCACAGTAAAACACATGAACATTTAATGAAATATCAATTATCAGTCCACAACCTGCGACAAACATAGTTACTGTCACCTCAGTGGTAAGAAGTACTGTAACAAGCACTTGCCAGTGGTGTTTGGGACTGTGGGAACGTAACCGAAATGCTGATTATGGTGTAAGTGCGTGTTCTGGAATTTAGTAAGTCTTCCATAATTATCAATTGTCAGTTAATTTAATATCCTGTCAGGCTTCCCATTTTTTATGATTAAACCTCCATGGCAGTAGAATTATTTTCCAAGTTAGGGATATGTTACACTGCATATGCTAGATACTGGCAACAACAGAAGCACCATCATTAAACCAAAATTCTCACTAATGACCAAAGTCTCATACAATGATCCTGATGCACTTGTCAGTACAAGTGAATCTCTCATGCTGACTACTATCACCTCCCCCATCCTCCTTTTTCTTTAATAGTATATTGAGTGCCCCATGACCATTCAAGTAACAAACAGGAAATCAAGGAAGAAGTTTTCTGGAATTTCACAGAAATCAAAGTCTTACAACTCATGGCAACACCCATGATTCTAACTGTAATAAAAGATCAGTATATGTTCTTAATCCCATTTATATTAAGTTTTCTTTTAAAGAAAAGGTGCTTATATTTTGTATTGTTTCATCTGTGAGGTAGACGACACTTTCATATAAATAGTGTAGATCAGAAATAAAGTTAGCTCTAAGCCTGCAACAAATCCTGCACTACTGGCTGTTCAAGCCATTAGTTCATGAATACAGTAAGTCTCTGAGAAGAGAATGGTGGCCAAGCGGACAAAGAGGTGTCTTTGCTTGTATAAGGTCATCGAAATTCTGGCTTTAGCCTCCAGACACCTTCACCGTTCGGGCTCCTGTGGAAGGTGCAGATATTGCGGAGAAGTTCTCTAAAGACACAGGAGTGTGCTGCAGGCAGTTTGGACTCAAATTCCTGCAGTAATTCCTGAGTGCTGGCCTCACCGTCCACACGAGCCTGGAATGCTATGAAGTTACGTAAATCCACAAGCAGTTCATCGTATTCTGTTGAATCCTGGACTGGGGCAGGTGCTGGCTGATGATCCTCATCTCCCTCATCCCTTGTCTGTTGTGGTAAAATAAGGTGGTTTCTTGCCCTCATCTTAGCTAATAAAGATGAAGAGTCTAGAGCACTGGATGACGATTCTCCGGATTTTCCATCGAAGTGCTCACTGGAACTACACTTCTGTATATTCTGTTTCTTTATTGTATCTGCATCCTGCAAATAAACATACAGACTATGGAGGAAGTTGTATTTTGAGATCTGTAGAATCTGTTACACAAAATCTGCCTGTTGTTTAGACTTAAACAACAAACATGACCGCTCAGAACTCAGTCATCTGAAATACACAATGAAGAGGTGATACATCCTGGTCTCAACTTTAGAACTTAGGAAGTGAACGGAAAGCACTGCTGGTCTTGAGACAGGTAAGACCATGGTGCAATTTGTGACTGTTGTATCCAATTAGACTTCAATAAAACATGAAAAATCAAACTCAGAGGTGACTAAAAAATCTAGAATTCTACACAATCATACAACAAATTGTACCAGATATCTACAGTATACATCAGATTTGTTTCATAAATCATAACATTTGACATATATCAGCTATTGAAACAGAAATATCTCTTACTTTGTGCTTCTTTGAAGGTGATGCACAAGTGGCGTGTGAAGAAAGCAGCAGGGAGTTTCTTTTTTGACCAAATCGACTCCTAAAAACCCACAAAAGAATTATCTCCATCAAACATCCTTCTCAAAATGACTTGTATAGTTTTTTCAAAGACATACTGGATTTGCGTTTTAGTATTCTCAAGAGCCCTCTGCTAAGTTTTCTGTCCTACTGTGCAACAATACTGATTTCTTTGCACTTCAGAATGGACTAACTTGGCTTGCAATGTGCCTTCAATACAAAACATGAACACCACTTTGACACCTGTTACTGCAAATACCAAGTGCAAAAAAAAGATAAATGCTTAACATCCCAACTCAGTCTTCTGTTTCTGGAAAAGCAGCACAGGAAATGAACTTACTTGATTCCTGAAGGTGCACCAGAAAGACCACTCCTGCCCGTCCAGGTTGGAACACCGGAAGCAGCTCCTAAACATTGCTGACGAGAGATTTTTAAGGCTCTCAGGGCATTCTGGGCCACTCTACTTGCTTCTGCTTCCTCCAGCACATGATCTGTGCTGGAAGCTTCCATAATGGCATCATGCTTCATAACACTGTGTACCCCTAAAAACCAGAAGATACAAAAGGTGAAGGAGGACATCTGCTAATGTACATGAAAATGAAATACTCACTTTTTAAGTGAATGCCACAGTAACACTTTTCCTTTTTCATGTTGATTACATTAAGCACATCAGTACAGTAATTTCTAATGAGAGAACCCCCTTCCATATGAGTTAAGTAATCAATCTGACAGCAAATCACTTCTGGTGTGCTGATGAGGTCATTATTCAGAACATACCTGGCAATTATGTGGGTAAATTGATCATTTCCATTGCTATGGACAGGACAAACAGAAGCAAAACCCTTGTGTAAATGAAGGTTGATTACATCCTTATTTCCAGGAGAAACACTGCATTACTTCTACATCCACAAGGGCAGATCTATCCAAACTGTTTGTGCCAAGGTAATTAGTACATTCATAACTGCAGCACTTAAATTATGAACTTTTTAAGGTTTCACTACAGCAACATAATGAACCAGTTTTGTACTGTAGCTTTCACCATCAGAGTAACAGAATTGCTCTTTCCCTCACTTGCATAGGTTTTATATACCTCTGTTTAAAAAGTCAGAAGCCAAACAAGAACTGTTACCTGATTTTTTGAACAGTTTCTGCAAGACATAATCATCATTTTTCTTTGAGTCTTTCTCCTTCTCTTCACTGTCCTCCCTTCTGTATTGCTTTTGTTTCACTAGATGAGGAATGCGCTTTCCTTCAAATTTGGCATCTTTGTGATGTTTCTTCTTAAACTTGTCTTTGTGGTTTTCATGTGGCAGCACATCCACCCTGTGCTTTGTTTTTGAGATACATTTATAATGATTATTATCTAACTGCCCATCTTCAGTTTTAGCATCCTGCTTTTCCCAGGAGCCAGTTGCATCACAAGTAAGGCTAAAATGTGCCCTGCCATTTGCATTAGCTGTTCCATGTACTTCATCAGCCACCACGGCAGTCAGACATCTGGCATTCTCTGAAGGTCCTGCATCGTGTGGCAACAACTGGGACATAGATTTGTGATAATTTTCTAAGTGTTCCTCCTTACACTTATTCATTGAATTCGTATCAGTAATAGCTTGTGCATTATCTTTTGCATAGCTATTTTGGTCAAAGGATTCCAAATTTCCTTTGGTTTCCTCACTTGTGTCTATTGCTTTAGAAGAAGAATCTTTCATGTGTGTGGTTGAATAGGAATTGGAGGCCTTGCTCTTCTTGTGTGAGCTGCTTTCTGCATGATGGAGATCACGTTTACAAGTACCATTATGAGATGGCTTTGGGACTTGAACATCTGAACCAGTACCTGAGGGAAGAATGAAATTAGTATCCACTTAACAAACACTGACATTTTTTCTTAAAAACAAACAGAAAAAAACATGTACCTGCAAAAATTGCACTTGTTTCTGTCCCCTGAGATGTATCTGGGCTGTTCAGAGTAAAAAGTTCATAAAGGTCATTGGATTTGAAGAAGCGATTCTGCTTAGGGTCTTTCAGCACTCTGTTTGTTAAAAACTGTTTGAAGATTTGTCTAAAAAAGAAAAAGAAAGTACTTTGTGCATGAAACAATGTCTAGCTATGTTTAAGTACTGAATACAGTACTTAAACAGAAAACTGTATAAGCACAAATATTACCCTGCAGAACAATTAAGCAGTGGGAAGATTATGTTAGTTTCCAAAACAATCTTGAGTTAGTAACTTTCAAACAACCAAGTGAATTGTTAAACATAGGGATTTATTATTTTGCAACAACCCCATAACACAACAGGTAACCACCATCCTGAGATGTCCTACGAGGCATCCCTTAACTGAGCAATAAATAATTTCACAGCTAGAATATTTTTGGTCCATTAAAATTGAAAGCTTGCATATGTTACAATAAAACCATCAGAAAACTCCTGAAAGAAAAACAAGAGCTTGTTAAAATGACAACATTTTACACTGATTGGAGGGACCAAAAGCGACAGAATAGTTCAGTTTGATTGTGATGACTGGATGACAGCTACTGAAAAGGGAAAAGGGAAATCATACTTATGATTAAGAGGAAGGGAAAAAGAGAGCTCACCTGCAGAGGACTAAAAGGAACAAATTTGTGGGAGAACTAAGCTGCAAGAAGTCTTCTAGTATTGGTAAAACTACTTCAATGCCGTATTTGTACTACATGGTGTCTGGAGGTAAAGTTATTTTTTCTCTACAAAAAACACATCTCTAAATAAAACTGGAAATCAGTTCTCTAGAACTGTTTTTAAACATGGTTTTGGCTCTGCTGACATTAAGCAGGGAAACTACTTTTAAATCCAGTTCTTGAAAAGTAAGTTTAAACACAGGTGCCAGCTACTGCACTGTATCTTACCAGAAGATTTCACAGTTTTAAGGAGTATCTGAGCTTCATAGCTTCCTGCAATGATGATCACATATTTGCAGGGAAGAAAACATAGGCAAAGAGAAAAGACAACTACTGAAAGTTCACAGTCCATTGCATTGTTATGGAAATAAATGAATTTTTGTTGGCTGTCCTGACCATTAAGAGTCCAGTTCCTTGAAGCAGCCACTGTTGCTCAAACACTGCATGCCAGAGGAATGCAAGCCAACCAACAGCGGATGCTCTGTGCCCATGTGGCAAAACAGATTAAAAAAGGCATTCAGTAAGTGTGGGCATTTCATTATTTAGAGCTTTTCATTCATCTGAGTTTTTCAAGAGGGTATTTCAGTTCTGAAGAGTAATGCCTAGACAGAGGATTCCTATGTACATTCCTCTGGAATTCATGTGAGTGAAGCCAACTACTGAGAAAGATGAATGGGAAAGGAAACAAAAATCATTTCATTGATTTCAAAATACAAGCACTTTAAAGACTTTAGCTACATTTTAGAATAAATAACATGAATATGACTGGTGGTTATTTGGATTTAATTCTTTCACTTTGGAATGACATGGGAATAAAATCAAATTGAGATTGCACAGCAGTAAATGGATGTATGTACTACATACATCTTGATATATCCCAAGGAGAATATAAAGAACTTGCTGATTTCAATTTGCATTTCAGACTTGTTGAGTCTCATGTTCTGAGTAAGGTGCTAATTTTTTTTCTGTCTATGCCTCATACTCTCTTTTACAGCGAATCCTGGATATGCTGGGCACAGCTGCGGGAACAGACTGATAAGGTAAGTTTAACAGGTGGGTCTTGGAGCTGAGAGGAAGCAGCACAGCCCTGCAGCTGGGAGTCAAATACTAGAAGAAGGTCCATTTCTCAGGAGACTTTTAAGAAGTTTTCTGTGATGCACCATCCTGACCAAGGCTGGAGGTTACAAGCCATGTGAGCACATGCACAGGTATGTCACTTTTACACCACCTTGGATTCCCTACAAGCATTTTCCTGAACATGCAGGTGTATCAAAGCAAACATTCTGACTGACCTGTGGTATATCTTCTCTTCAATAGTACCTGCAGTGAGAAGCCTATACACAGTCACCTCTTTCTTCTGGCCTATTCTCCAAGCACGTTCCCGTGCCTGGAACACAAAAGGTTTGGTTAGCAGATATTAGCCTCTTAAACACGTGTCTGACAGACAGATAATGGTAACACTGTTACAAACTTGGTTTGGACCTTTAGCACAGTTCAAGAAACAGTATTTCTACAGCATTACCAACCATTAATACAGACTACTCTAAGTCAGACACTTGGAGATCTCAGAGCTATGTAGGATTCTGTCAAAAAGTTTTTTTCCCTGTCAAACACCTAAGCACCACATACTGCTATGGGATCTAATAAAAGAGAGTTCCACCACACACCCTGAGATAAAGAATGACTTCTAACAGTATGGCTTAGAGCAGCATTCAAAGGACATAGCTACATATCATTATCTAGTTACAAAGCCAATTTGAGCAACGCTCAATCTCCTTTTCTTATGCTGCACTGTCATCATGAACAGTCAGCTTGCATAGCTTTACTCTCCCTTCAGAAACATCTGGCTTGTTTATTTATTTTAAAAACACATGTAATTTTAATTGTTTGTTTGACTGCACTGTAAACAGATTACAAGAATCCACAATACTGAAGAGCAGTATGGTATAACAGCATATGGGAATGTGGTGGGAACCACTTAAACTGGCTTTGCCACAGGAGTAATCATAACGTGGAACTGCACCCTAAGCAACCATTGCTGGGAACAGCAACTTCAGAAAGAACTATATAGTGCATTAACACTATTTGAGAAGATAAATGTAATTTCATTTTCAGTTTTGTTTCAACTTAGCTGGTAAATGGAATGTAATAAAACAAACTCACCTGTGTGTCTACACTGGGATTCCAGTCAGGATCATAAATAATAACCCGGTCAGCACCAACCAAATTAACTCCAATGCCACCAACACGAGTTGTTAAAAGAAAAAGAAATATGGATTTGTCCTGTAACACAAGAGAAAATTTACTAAAGAAAGAATTACCAAAGTGCAACATTAAAAAAAAATTCATTCCTGGAATCTTTTATTATCAGCATTATTTGCAAAGACGCAAAGGGAGGCAAGAGAAGGAATACATTTCCTTGTTTATCTAGTGTCTCTTCTGACAAATAAAAGTAGTCTAATCTAAATTTCATTTACTGTTGTCCAATAAAATTTCTTTTTCCCCTTCTCAAATGTGTTTTTTTTTCCTAGCAGAAAACCCAGCTTTAGTGTGAAAGAAGTAACTTTTTCCCCTCTCTCTCACCAGGAAAGTGATTTCATTGGACAGAAGTGATTTCATTGAGTGTTATGTCTCAAACCGGAAGCACTATATTTAAAAACACACCAAAAAGGAATGCAAGAAGTTAACCATATTCACTAATAGGCATTCCTGTGTAGGATGCAACATCTCACCTCATTATATTTTGTTACAAGAGGCTGTCTGGAAGCTATTGCTGTGGTGCCATCCATCCTGAGGTAGGAATAATTTCTGTATCTCACAAAGGCCTCAAGTATCTGCATCATCTGTTGTGATGGAAAAAAATTATTAAAATCCAGATATGAAGACCAAGCAACTGTCTGATCAAGCCATAGGAATTTCTGGTATGAACTGCAGTGTCACTCAAACAAGATGACAACCAAAAATGTGTGAATCTTAAATTAACAGAAAATTAACTTATGTAATTGGGGGGAAAAGAAATTACTTCTTTCACTGCTGAATGCATAAGTAGAATGTTTGTGCTTGGTTTGGGAAGTCCAGGGCCTTAGTCTCCAGACAATTAAACAGATAAACAGTGCAGCATCCCAAGGGAATCCACAGAAGAAAGACAAAATTGTGACCACATAGGGAAAACAACTGAAGGTCACTGTCTGTACTACTGGCCCGAAGCACCCAATTTTGAGGATTCAGAGTAGTCTGTGATTCCGTGATTCTGGGATTAGATGTGCATGCCCACTACATAGAAACTGACTAACTCTTCTACCTTCAAACTACACAGTGGGACAGCTTGGCATGAATATGGGTACAACTGATACAAGTTTCGACCCAGTATACCGAAATTGTGTAACACTGCCACAACACCGTGTCACTCCAGTACAGCTTACCGAGCTTGGGATCTGGTCTGCAATTATTCCAGACTATAGCTATTTTGGTAATTTTTTCAATAAGATCTTAATTTTCTGAGAAGGACATTACAAAAGGTGGTTCTAATTATAAATCTTGTTGGAACATACACACACTTTTTTTAGTTTTAGTGATAAATAAAACTAAAAACAATTAGCTCGTCTTACCTGTCTTGACTGAGTAAAACATAACACTCTGTGACCTTGCTTGTGCCATATTTTCAGCAAGGATTCTACCACTATCATTTTTCCAGAACGTTTCCAATATCCAAATTGACTTGATTCCTCCACTTCAGCATCTGATACAGCCTTTGAAATGCTGGAACTATCAGACACAAAGTCAGGGTGGTTGCAAATCTTTCTCAAAGTTGATAGTCCTACAAGAATCTAAAGAATACATGATAAAAGTATTTTTATTTTCATGATAAATACTTGTATCTATATGGGTTGTGGTTGAGAAAAATAAACAGCAATGGATTAATCCAGTCATCATAAAAAAATTTGGTTTTAATAATGGCTTGCTCTTTAGGGAAGGCAATGTATGCTAATATTTGTTTCATCAAAAGTTTTAGGCAATATCAGTACAAGAGAAGGTCAGTGAAATTTTATTTTCTTGTGACTTTATTCTGGTGACAAAAGAACTTGGCAACGATTTCCACATTAGCAAAAGCAGTCCCTAGCTGTAACTCGCAGTTAAATTCTTCCTACTCAAAGGAAAAATTCTACCAAGGTTGCTTCT
The DNA here is from genome assembly GCA_013396695.1 of Sakesphorus luctuosus. Taxonomy (NCBI): domain Eukaryota; kingdom Metazoa; phylum Chordata; class Aves; order Passeriformes; family Thamnophilidae; genus Sakesphorus; species Sakesphorus luctuosus. The sequence goes on along the minus strand of VWZD01013789.1, from coordinate 1,507,779 downwards.
TGCAATTATTGTATCCTTCCTGTCCAACTCCTGCCACATTAGCAGGTGACTTAAGACAGACCTTTAAGGACAATAAGTATATGCACCAGAGCGCACGATACACCCACCAGAATACATGGAAACAAAGAATGTATGAGTAAACATATTTGACCAAAAATACAAAGCTGAAATTACCATTTTTGATGCCAGGTTAGAAGGGTTCTGTTCACTTATTCATGTCATAATACTACAAGTGTTATTTATTCTTCTGATATAATGAGCACTCATTAAAATAAACTACCTTAAAACAGCAAATCCCTCAGTCTTCTAGCACAGCAAGTTGGATGGGCCTGCTTGTAATTTATGGTCTGTTTGCACAACAGGGTTTTTGTTTTTCAGCTGGGGTTTGGTGCTGTGACCACAAAACATCTAATAAAGGCACTGACACTTACTGTTCAAAATTTTCAGAACCCTAGCAAATCTGATAGCCCATTCTGTTACATCTTTGGGAAATTTCTGCAGATAGTCTTGTACAAGCCATCTCTTGAAGATCAAGTTCCTTAAAATAGTTTTCACTGGGATAATTAAAATGGCTAGGCACTTGAAAAAACTTGGCCACTATAAGTTTTGTGAGATCTGGGAAAAAAAAGTCACAACAGGAATAAAGCATTTGCTTCCCTTTCTTTTCAGAATCCAGCTAGAAGAATGCAAAGGCCAGTCCCTGACTTTATCCACCAAACTCTCCCTGTCATTACCCTTATTAATGCCCACCTGCATGTCTCCATTGAGAATTTGGTAAACTTCTTTAGAGTTGATATAATTTTGATAGATTTGACGCTGCTCCTCTGTCAAACGGCAAAAGAGGACCTACAAAACAAAACAACCACTCAAGCCCAACCTGTGAATTTTAAAATTTTACAATGTTTTACAGTGAAGCTTCACAGATGTCTGACATACTGAATTACTAATATAAAAGACACTGCACAGAAAAAATCAGAAGTAAAAAAAATTATATATAATTTTTAGGGAATGAACATAATCAGTAAGTTGAGTTTCATGAGGTTTTATGTGCTCTTTCCCAGCTTTGTTTTCCCTTCAAATTGCTTTACTTTTGGAAGTGTTGCCATTTTCCAGTTTTAATGAGGTAACTGTGCAATGTTAACATTCTCTCAAAGCTATGTTTATAGGAAATGCTTTCCATTGTGGGTCTGTTATGTCTCTTACAACTTGCAAATTCTTACTACCTCATGGGAAGGTTAGTACATGTTATTTGCTCCGTCATTAGACTTTGAGTGTGAGCATATAATGATTTTTCAGATGCTCTGATGGGCTAAAACGGAACAAACCCACTTCCTCGCATCCTGCAAGGTACCCAACATTATGTTGTAAGTCAAACTGAAGTAGTGCCCTGTGACTGACAAGAATAAAAAATAAAATATGTTTTATATGGGCATGATTGCATTCTTTAGATTAAGTAGCCCAGTATACTTTGAAGTATGTAGAAATTAAAAAAATTATTAAAAAGATTGTTAGACTGCATAGCAGAAACAGTATGGCCTACTTGTTTATTATGTACCTTACAGCATTGTCTTACGAAGACTAGCAAATCTACTTCTCTTTTAGAGGGAGAAGACAGGAAGGCAATGAGGAGAAAATATGAAAGCCTGAAGTAGTGAAACACAACCGGCAGAGTCTAATAATTACTACAAGTGAGTATTTGTAGGAATTTTAGTCAATTCATACTTTCAACCTCCTCCACTTTGAATCAAAATGTTTCCTAAAAAATTATTCCACCTTGTAGTAAAGCAAACAAGTTTTCCATCAAAGGGTATTATTTTGGAAATTTATTAGAAGGTATAGGTCAGCTAGCTTGCAATATGAACAACCACTATCAAGTATTTCTCTATTATTTGCTGCCCAACTTAATCTTTTTATAGCAGGAAACAGTGCCAAAGTGTTTCCTGCTGTAAAAAAGGGAACAGACAGAGAACTCGTTTCTATGCACTTGAGACCTAGGAGGACAATATTAAACAGACCTGACTACACTTCCTCTATCTTTTGCTTTTTAGATGAGTGCACTTGGAGAGAACTTGCAAGACTGATGCCATCTAATACTTAGAACACTGGTGAAAAGAACATGAATCTTGAAAGCTCTACATCTTCTCTTTAGTTAAAATAGCATTTCATCTGCTATTAGCACAAATCATTTCCAAATGACCAGGAAAGACTGAATTTTGGGGAGGGTGAGGACTCAGATCTAGTAGTGAAGAGATAAGCAAACCTGTTCGTTTTTATCTGGAAGTGAAAGGCTCATTTTCACATCAGCCTTCATTCTTCTCAGCAAGTAGGGGTTTATGGTGTCCCGTAACACACAGGCACATTTGTATGCAGTTTTTACCTGAAAACAGGAAGAAAAAACCCACAAGTTGTATTTTGATTCTTGATATTAATTTTAGCAACAAGCAAAATTCCCGAAGTAATGATAGGAAAATTCTAACAAAATTAGATGGTTTATATTTGCCATGGATCTACAGTTAAATATTCAACATAATACTAACTGCAATAAAATTCATGTTAGCAACAATCAAATTGAGTAAGTCTTCCTTATATACAACAGATTTGTCTTTGAAAAGAGACCAGAAGCGAGGTATTTTGTTAGAAACCAAGAAAGAAGTGAGTATAAATTTACACACCACCAAAATCTTAATGAAAAAGTGCTAATACATGTGCTGAAGATCAAAAAAGAAGCCTGCAGCAATGGTGGTTACTAGACAATAAGCAAAGATTAGTGCTCACTTGAGACTACTTGAANTAGTATATTACTAAGATTTAGATAAGGGAAGTACTTAAAAAGAAAAAACTTCAGAAATGCATGTGTGCATTACAAAGAGTAATAGGATACAATTTACTAGCATTTATACAAAATTTACTCTGCAGATTATGATGCAGACAATTTATTTATCATCTAATTTGAAAAATGTTCTCACTCAATACTGAGNGTAAAGCAAACAAGTTTTCCATCAAAGGGTATTATTTTGGAAATTTATTAGAAGGTATAGGTCAGCTAGCTTGCAATATGAACAACCACTATCAAGTATTTCTCTATTATTTGCTGCCCAACTTAATCTTTTTATAGCAGGAAACAGTGCCAAAGTGTTTCCTGCTGTAAAAAAGGGAACAGACAGAGAACTCGTTTCTATGCACTTGAGACCTAGGAGGACAATATTAAACAGACCTGACTACACTTCCTCTATCTTTTGCTTTTTAGATGAGTGCACTTGGAGAGAACTTGCAAGACTGATGCCATCTAATACTTAGAACACTGGTGAAAAGAACATGAATCTTGAAAGCTCTACATCTTCTCTTTAGTTAAAATAGCATTTCATCTGCTATTAGCACAAATCATTTCCAAATGACCAGGAAAGACTGAATTTTGGGGAGGGTGAGGACTCAGATCTAGTAGTGAAGAGATAAGCAAACCTGTTCGTTTTTATCTGGAAGTGAAAGGCTCATTTTCACATCAGCCTTCATTCTTCTCAGCAAGTAGGGGTTTATGGTGTCCCGTAACACACAGGCACATTTGTATGCAGTTTTTACCTGAAAACAGGAAGAAAAAACCCACAAGTTGTATTTTGATTCTTGATATTAATTTTAGCAACAAGCAAAATTCCCGAAGTAATGATAGGAAAATTCTAACAAAATTAGATGGTTTATATTTGCCATGGATCTACAGTTAAATATTCAACATAATACTAACTGCAATAAAATTCATGTTAGCAACAATCAAATTGAGTAAGTCTTCCTTATATACAACAGATTTGTCTTTGAAAAGAGACCAGAAGCGAGGTATTTTGTTAGAAACCAAGAAAGAAGTGAGTATAAATTTACACACCACCAAAATCTTAATGAAAAAGTGCTAATACATGTGCTGAAGATCAAAAAAGAAGCCTGCAGCAATGGTGGTTACTAGACAATAAGCAAAGATTAGTGCTCACTTGAGACTACTTGAAAAAAAAAATCAGTACAAGAAAATCCCCATGATCACAGAAACTAAAGGTCACTCTGGCCTTAAATGGAGCATATGGTTCTACAATGGGTAATGGATGTGTGAGATGGGTATTAACTGCACATAATGGCTAAAAATACCTTAATTTCTCTTAAAGCAAAACAAANAGTTTATCTTTTAGACTTCCAACACCTACTTTACCTTTTAAAACAAAGTAGTTTTCAGTTTGGATTTACGGATTCCTCTTACTGCATAATTTGCCAAAACTTCATATCAAACAGGAAAATTCTACTTAAGTACATCAAAATATGAGATCAGTCACCTTCCACCCCATGTAGTTTATTTTATATCAAAGAATACTTCTAGTGATTTAAACTTCACAGCTTTTGACAAGAAAGCCCTACATAAAAGCTGTACCTTTGTATAAATGAAATGGTCTCATTTAGTTGAATGGTTCTTTTTCACAGACAGCAGTAAAACACATATGCAACTCTTTTTTTGTGTTAGTGTCTGGAATACACAGCATGAAGTACATTTAGATGTCAGTTTAGAAACAACATAACAGTTCCTCCAAGCAAAGTGCTATTTTTGATGCATTTACCTGGACAGGAGAAGCATTGCAATATCCTCCCATGGTTATCGGGACAGAAAACTGCTCCATGAACACAGGTAGTGTTCCTAATTTTCCTGGGAATATAAAGTCAAAGAGGGACCAGAGCTCCTTTAGGTTATTTTGCATAGGGGAGCCAGACAAGATGATTCGATGGGGTGTGCGGAACTATTAATAAAAACCACAAAAGCAAAAGAAAGTTATTTTCATGGTTCATGGTGTAACCTGCCTCCTGCCTCGGAGGGTATTCAACTTCACCATCAATGAATTCTCACGTTAAAACATGCGGCCTCATATTCATGAATAAAACAGCTTTCTAACAATACTGTCCATAAACTGTTGACAGAAAATTCACATCGGCAATCTGACATTTATCTCCAATGGTAAATTACTATGCAATTTAAAATTTCTGATTTCTTTTCTCTACCACACTTCCACAAACTTATTCATGTGAACTCATTAAAAACACTAAGCAAATGAATTAGTCAAATACAGACAATTGTGATTTATGTCTTTATTAATGATCACACATATATTTTTATGATCAGCTTTTAGATTTTGGAACCTCCCCCCAGAGCACTTAAATTTATTTTTTATAAAGTACCTGCTTGCATGCAAGTGTGACCGCAGCATTTGGATTTCGGATTTTGTGACCCTCATCCAGAATCACATAATGCCAATCATACGTGTGGATATTGTCCTGCATCAGTCGAATGTACGAATAAGATGTAATTAGAATTCCATGGCATGACGCAATTTCATTAATTAGTTTCACCTAAAAGCAAAAGATGCACATTGTCAGTGAGACACAAATCTCAGCCCTCTTGAACTACACACATAGAGAGGTCTGCAATCCAAGGTATGTATAAAAAGTTTTGTAAAAGCAGATACATAATTTACTTTGAAAAAAACCTATAAGCTTGGGCAAGATTTTGATGATATGATTTTTAGCTCATCTGTAAAAGAACGAAGCATTTGAATATCATGTTATGTGTTATAACCCTGGACAGAAGGAAAGAGTAGGGTTTATTTTTTTAAAGGCAATGTCTAAAAAAGCAAACACTGATTTGATTAACGCAACAGGATTCTTCCAGTCCTCCTACACTCATGTCACCAACACACCTTTGTGTACTGCAAGCAAGATCTAGAAAGTCAGAGGAAAATTAAACAAGCAAAAAACTGAAAAACAATCACAAAAATCTCTTTGGTTAATCCTAAATTCTATCTAACCTTTCTCATTAACAGGACTAATATATTTGTTATCAATCTTCACATTTTGTGCTATAACCTTCCCTCAGTTTTTAGTAGCCTTTATAGTTGCAAATTATGTAGGGCAGAGAGAATCTGTTTCACTTCCCACAGTATTCATGACTCGTCTTTATTGCACTTATCCTCTACATAAAAATCTAGAAGACATAAACAGAAGATGATGGGCTGGGAAGCAATTTGGGGTGAAACAAACATACTCATGTAAAAGAAAAATGGAAAGTAGAACCACCACGGAATTAGTTAAATGAAAGACAAAATCCTGATTAGTTGAAGTGCCTTTAAGAAAACAAAACCCCAAAACCAACAATAAAAAAACCCACAAACAAACCCAACAAAAACAAAAGGGAAAAATCTTAGATGGTGTTAAAGGTCTGTGATCTTTTATTGTAAAATTAGTTGCTCACACATACCCCAAGCTTTAAAGCTCTTCTCAAGAATTTCTACTTTCTGATTATCATTTCCTGATAAAACCACAACACATTATTTAATGTTGGCATCACGATTCTCAAGAGAATATACAATCTTCAAAGCAATTTGTATTACAGAGAGAGTAGGATTTCTGTGCAGGTGTGGACACCCAAAGCTTAATTCTATGTGGTACATTATCCACGGTCTGCAACTTTTCTCGAGTCTCAGCAATGGCTTATCATAGAATATTGCAGACATCTCTACCCAAACACTTAAGTCAAATCATCTCGGGCGATTTAAAATTAAAAGCTTGTAAAATATGTAACCTCTCCTAATTTTTGCAATTAATAGGTATGTCTGCAATTAGCCTGACTTACAGAATGCTACACTCTTGTCATTAAAAGATGTTTTGTGAAAGTGCCTCTGTTATTATGGAGGCTCAAGAGACCAATCCCTCCTAGAGGGCAAACAGTGGACTAGTAGAAAACAACAGCCATAAATCACGCTGTCAGGTAGCAGAGAGAACAGAAGTGAAACACAGGCACATGAAGGCCATTCACTGCAAACACACCACAGCAGAATCCTAGTCAGGATTTACTGAACCTGTAATTAATTAAAGTTTCCTTCGAGCTAAATTTTTAATAAACAAGGATTTGTGCTGACAATGAAGAAACACAACACAATTTTATCAGCTCAGACTACAACACTTACTCACTCTCATTTGACTGCAGTACGTACTTTCTCAGAGGTTGCCTTCACTTTAGCTGCAGCTCTTGGAATAATTTTAAATATTTTAAAATATGGTAACAGAATTAATATTGCATACACATTCTTTTGAGGGTGTGGCATTTCAGAATTTATGCTATTTTGTAATGTATTCTTTAATTCACAATTCCTGTTTGGTTAGATTAAGGCATTTTGAATTCAATTTTATTTTTTATCATGAAATACATTTCAATGAAGTATTCCAGGGCATGCGCTGTTAAACTAAAAAAAAAATCTGCTTAAGAGAGACATATCCTACTAAAGCCAAAAAATAACACAGCTGTTAGTTGTTAGGCAGTTTTGAAATTCTGAACTTTGGCCTTTAAATGATGCTAATGAATGGAGGAACATGTGAGTAGATTAATTATGAACTTGCATTTCTCTTCAGCACAGTGGTTCAGGACTTTAAAACTCAAGGACAGTATTTTCTCCTAAGTTGGGGTGGTAAGTTGACTGTGTTGCCTTGTCTTCACTGGGACACAGGCAATGTACAAAGACTGGATGATTTTTGACAAGCAGCATTTCCTAAGGCTAAAATCTTTATTCTAAAGACACAACTTTAACCAAATGCTTTTTTCCTGTTGGTACCTCACAGTAGCTACAAGTTTGTTTCTGAACGTACAAAAATAGGACAATTTTTTGACTTACAGAAATAATGTTTATATTTTTTTTTGATAAAGTAGTCTTTCAAAACTTTTTAAGGGGTCCTGGATTCTGCATTATTGTATCTTAAAAATGGCAATTTTCTTAGACAGATATCTATATATTAAGACTAAACTTGAAGAAATAAACTAGTGGTAACTACAAAATTCTCTAAACATTCAGATACCTTTGAGGCACATGTGAATTTACAGATAGTATGTAGTCACTTACATAACCATATTTCACTTGTGAATCAAAAATGCACTCTTCAGCAGGCTTATCACTATCTCATAACCAACCATTAAGCCCAGACATCCATAAATTCAACATATAAAACCTCTTTATTATTTCCCTGCCCCCAACAAAACAATCTAAATGGCACCATGAAGAGGCTTCAAAAGAACACATTAGAATGTTTAATAATGTAAAAGTTGCAATAAGAAGAGCTAAAGCACTTAGTACGTATTTGACAGGAGTGCTACTTCTTGGGGCAGGATACTAAGTTTATTTGAGTGTGGTCCTTAACTCAGAGCCTTTAGCTACTCTATTGTGAGGGAAGGTCTAAAATTTTCAATGTGTAATCATCTTCAAGCAGATGGTTTCACAACTGCAAGCATCATGAACTGACAATTGCTTTTACAGCTGCATTTTGTGTCTGCATTTGAGCAGAACAATGGAATGCAAAATTACAGCCTTACAAATGGTATGTGATTACCATTAGAAAGAAATGTTAAACTCAGTTAAACTGTTAAACTTGTTCTAAAAGATCAAAAAATTAAACTTCAGCCTTGAATTTAAAAAATACAGCCTCCTTCCATACGCACTATGTTAAACAAGATAACCAAAGTTCATGTTGCCCCTTACATAATGCTTATGTGCCAACAGAAATTTTGAAAAAAAAGGATAAGCTCTTTGTACAGAAGGCTGTTTTTTCCAACACTTGCAGAGCTTTCTTCTCCTTACTTTCTGTTCTGTATCATAAATAAAATGGTATTTTATATATATAAAATACATGGTTTACATTAGATTTACTTGTTGTTTTCTCTCATCCTTAGAGGTCTGAAAGCACTCAATGTTTACAGATCAGATTTAAACATAAACCATAGTAGGAGCTTAACAGCCTAAGGCAGCACCATAGGACATATTTAGCCACAAATGCCGTACCTTGTTCAAACTGAAAGCTGACTTCACAGAGGAAGACTTACTTAAAATGGTTTTTCCTACTGCTTCCAACTTAAGCACATTTTTCATCATAGAAGAACCAAATGATCTTCTGTAAATAATAACAACAACAACAACAACAATAATAATAATGGCAAGTTTTACATTTCATCCAAATGCCTTAAACTAGCTCAAAAGCCTTGGAAAACCCTCCAAGTTGGTCATCATCTAAAATACCAATCTGCCTTCCCAAATTGTGGATAGCTGAAGGTCTTAAAATTATCAGGCATATTTCCAGTTTCACAGGGTGAAACTGGAGCTTTACATTCCTTTCCTTTACTGCCAAAACTTTCTATATTTGTTATTTTAACAAAGGAATAAAGTAATCTCTCTTTTGAAGCTTTACATATGCTAAAAACCTACACAAATATTGTAACACCAGAGGTATCTAAGTGGGATGTCTCAGTGACTGATCTGAAACTGGCTGACAAGACCGGCAGCCAATCTAGTGCTTGTAATTCAGACTATTATTTCATAGTATTATTGTGAAAATCCTGTAATTTCTTGCAAAGAAAACCAAAGTGGAGTAGGAAGAGAGGATATTCCAAGCTAAAAATTGGTGAGCTTTTCACTTACCACATTGCTCAGAAGTCCTTTTGTGACACTACCAAAGTGCAACAACTGAACAGATGTGCGAGGTATTGCCTAGTATCAGTTTATGATAAAACAATCAGAACAGATGTTTCCTCCACTCTTCTAACAAAGTTCAGTCCCCCAATCCTTTCCTGGCAAGTTAGCTGTCTAGCACAAAACTCCTCTCATTTACTTTGCAATAAACCATGACACACTAACAGAATAACAGGTAAATCCTAGAACTGTCAAGTTAATTCTGAACAGGTCTGTGCAACACTGAGATCACAGGTGCACAGTGAGCTGGCTTTTGGACAGGTAAAATTAATCTCAATCAAAGAATAATCACACCTTCTTCCATAGTCTAGCCACTATTTCTTAATTTATTTCTTAAACTTACTTAGGTTTAGACACTATGCCAGAGCATAAGGACAGAATGGTCACTGGATGAGCAATTTAAATTTAACATGTGCAAAAGTAGTCTCCTGTAATGCCACAAGTTGTCATAAGATGGAATCGTCAAGAGATCAGATCAACACAAAAGTATTCATAGAAAGAATGTGTATTGAAATGAAATCCTAGGCAGGAGTAAATCACCTGTCCTGTATTTTTCATGATATAGTTTCAGTGTACAAGTGTTATTCATGCTAATAAATTATTAGTAAACTCCTCTTGCAGGTGTAAGGGGCACTAGAATGGGAAAGGCGTGCATTTGTATCACACTTTGGCTTGCTCTTCTCTGATTAAGAGGCATCTAAGAAAAAAACGTGCATGAGATTAAGACCATATCAGCAGTGACACCTTTTAAAGCATAGTGTTGCAGCTCTTAGAAGATGAAGCATTAGAATCAGTTCTCTAAATCTGCGCTATTTAAAGTGCTTATGTGGTATCCAAATTCTTTTAGTTAGTTGTTGAACATGCATTTTTAGGAGGACAATGGGAAGGTAAAGTCCTGAAAATCTGACTATTCCTGCAGATGGAAAAATTTGAGCCAGTCTGTCAAGTCCATTAATTAACAAATAGCCCAAAATAAGCACACATGAGTTAATTTAGGAAGACATGCAAGCATGTTATTGAGGTCAACAGACTTTTAGGGCTTGAAAACACACCAAGTTAATTGAACAACAGGAAGCTATTAGCACATTAGAGTGTGCTATTCCTTTTTTGCCATGTACTGTAACTGCATCAATTACCTCAGAATACGTTTAATCAAGTGCAATTAAGCATCATATCATTTTAATGTTATTACAAGAAATTCAATAAATATTTAAAGATAAATTTAGAAATGCTTTGCTGAATCCTGAAAATCCATTTAAGCATCTGAAATATGAGGATAAGGGAAACTAAAAATTTAAGTTTTTCTTGTTTTGTTCCTGCAAGCTACCAAAGTTTGAAACTTCAAACAAGTCAGGCTTCCTTACCTAATAAACAGACTAAGAACATGCCTATGAAGAGAGTGGCAAAGAAAATTAAAAAGACAGAAAGGGCAGTGCTTGAAACAATGAAAACTAGCAAAGTAACACTGTCACTAAAGAAAATGAAATTAAGTGATGATGTCAACTGGCAGTGACCAACTGAAGTGAAATTGCACGTGTGCAAAACATCAGACCACAGAAATGCAAGAAGAGAATTCGTAAGTGCTAGTAGCACATATCTGGTGTACAGGCAGTCTAGTCATTAACTCCTAGCATGGACTACAGCACAACGAAGCCTCAAGCAAGAAATCTGTTACTATGTTTAATTTGTTCAGGCAATACAATCATAATGTGCATCTATTCCATGTGACGTCCTTTTTCTCCAGTTTACTAATAAAGCTATACAAAAGTGTGAATTTTTTTTCTTTTAAAACATTGAGAGAATGGCCACAAGCTCATTCCTGCACAGAAACATTTAGGAACTGGGGATATTTTTTTTTTTGCTAGTGCCAAGAAAAAAAAAAGAAGTCTTTGGAATTACAAAATGGATGTCAACCATTACCTTACTCTTGGTATAAGAGCCAGTTTCATGGAGAACAGCGACTCTAAATGGAGGCCACCAAGTGTGGAATTCTTTTACCCATTGATGCAACACAGTAGCTGGACAAACAATCACTGTTGGACCCAATCCCTGGTACCTAAAATAAAAGAGCATTCAAGGAAAAAAAATCTTCAATGTGAAATAAATACTTGGTATTAAGTGGCTCCTTAAAATACACACATATTAAAATAACACACTTTACAGTTTGAGTGGAATATGAGAGTTATGGAAATTAATTGGCACTTGGTTTTCCTGGAAGTCTGTTTTTCAAAGGAAGACGAAGAAGGTACCACTAAAAGAATCTATCCATTGAACAGTTAGTGGATGCATCTATCAAGATAAACAGAAATAGAAATGCTCCAAACAGTAAGGCATAAGGGAACTTCCTCCTGTGATACTACAAATCAGATTTTAGTGACTGCTGTTTCTCTAAGAGAAAAGAAATCATTAACAAGCAATTATTTTATTACTTCTATTATACAGAATGTGTAGCTAGAGTCTCACAAATAGACTTACACACAGGTGTTCTGCTTCATGTTGGTAATATACTGTACTATCATCATAATTTACAGATAAGAAAAGGACTCTAAAGCAGCAGACTATGTTATCTATGGAACTTGAGGCCTGAGCTCAGCTCAAACTGTCTCGTAAGTTTCTTCTTCATAATCATATGATTGTTTCTGAGAAATACTAAGGCAGTTTGAAAGTAAGTCTCTGTATATTAAGTTCAGAGCTACTCTTAAGGTAAAAAACGGAAAAGTCTCTCCCACAACAGCCAAACAAGAAATATCACCATCACAAATAAATACCAACAATTATATAGGAAATACACTAAGTAATGGTTACTAGCAGTTATTTTTCAAACATATTTGCTCTTTAAAAAACAGAAGAAAATGACTTTGCAAACAAAGGCAATAGCTACAGTTATCCCACACTGATCTGCACCTGGTTGACTATGTCCTATTCAATTCAAATGGTAATAATGCAAAAGATCACACACATAGCAATAAAGGAAGATTTCTCAGACACCAGCAATACCCTGCTTTAAAAAAAAACAGATCTCTTAATGTCTTCAGAAACTGCTGATGTGAAGAAATAATATTCTTTATTAAAAGCTTATACATATGGAGAATAACAACCTGGATGTTGCTTATGCACAAATACCATAACACAACCCTATATAGTCTAATTAAAAAAAATCCGAGCAATCCAAGGGAAGTAAGAACTCGGAGATGTAAAAACCAGCTTCAGCCATGCTATGAATCCAAATAACCACTGCTACTGCTCTTAAAAATATCTTTAGCAAAAAAGCCAACTTTCCCAGAACATACTAGTTTCTTGCTCTTCATGGGTTGTAATAAAATACCTCTGTTTATTGCCCTGGCTGGTATCACATAAGCTCACATGCTGGGTTTATACAGCGGTTTTTTCGCTCCCCTCAGCTTAACAAAGAGTTCACACCTCCTTTGATCAATTTTCAGAAAATCCACTTCCCCTCCACTTGGCTGTGTGAAACCTCTTCTGTGTCTAGTCTGGCTCTAACTGCTTTCCACTAGCCTGCATTTTATTATTCTCTCGAGGGCTTTATTTATTTATATAAGAGAGTCATCTAACTTCTTCCAATCTGAGCTGTTTCACAAAACTAAATAAATCACACATTTCTGCTCACTACACTTCGGAGGCATCCTCCATTCTCCTAATCACTGCTACAGGTTTGCTTTGCTGCCCATCCACTTTATATTTGTTTTCCTTGAACAAAAGTTACACTAAAAACATTTGAAAAAGAAGTCTTACTGGTGCACTGTATCAAGATAATACTGGCCCTGTTCTTACTGCAAATATATTGTCATAATGTTATTTCATCCCTTTTTCACATCTGCATTGTCATAATAGCTTATGGTCAATATAATACATGATCAATATACTCAAAATCTCTTTCTTCTATTGGTCCTGGTTTATAAAATCCAAATTCACAAGAAGTAGCCTTTATTTGTTGTTATTTAATTGGATGCAAATGGAATTGCAAATAAGATCTATTTCTGCAACTTAATACCATGGAAAAGGAAGCTGTAGTCATACTATATTTATAATCTTTAAGTACCCAAAAAATAAGCAGAGGAAACATTTTGCATTACAACCAACTCAGTTGCCAAGGTCTGGCAAATCATGCTTTCAAGCTGAAATGATAACTAAACCCTGGTGAAAATAAAAGAACAGGGCAGCAAGAGCAGTTTTCTGGGGCAATGGAGTTCTATTTACTCAGGCACCATGGAAATAAATCTCTGCCACTCATAGTAGAGATTGAGCTGTTTATGATTATACCTCCCTATCTTGAAGAACACAGATGGGTAAATAATCAGTGTGTAAACTTTCTGCCAGTTTCTCATCTGATCTCTCAAATAAAGGAAGCAAAGTCTGTAGTCAAAGGTGACGTATTTGTGAAATACAATAATGTATTTGGAAACAAGGAAACTTGTGGACTCCCGAGCCTTCAACAGGTTTCAACAGAATTTCAACCTAGATCCAGGCTAGAGATGGGTCATTGAAGTTTGCTGATGCTTTCCTTTTTCCTTGCGAAGGGACAGTTGGTTTGAAAGCTGTTGCTTGTTCCAACTGTCTCAGCTTGTCTAAAGAAAAGATCTTCCCCCCTTCAAAAATCTTGCTTTCCTTGTATCTTTACACCACCACGACTGCAGCACTTGTACTGATACACCACATTTGGCTTTTTCCACTTACATCTCAATAACTGTTAAAAGTGAGACGACACTGTAATTTTTTTAATAGTTTTACTCCACATAATAAGTAGTTCCTTACTTCAGTCAGTCTTCAGGCTCCTTCAAAATCAGAAAAATACATCCAGGCATGCTGACAACACACCTGTGTTCACTCCTAATGGCAGCTTTGCAGCCAGGCTGACCAGAAGGTCTCCTGCTTACCAGAGTATACATCTTTCAGATAGGAACAGTCAACCCCTATGATTGCCCTCTGAGTATGCATGAGGAAAACACTGAACTATGAAAGATCAAGTAGCTGAGACCCTCTGCCTTACAGCACACAAGCAAAACCAGAGCAAGTTTCACCAAGAAATTAAACCTTGTTTCCTCCCATGGAACTACTATCATGATGGTCTTAATGACATGCTCCAGCCAAAAAATGAAACTCAATACAGTATCTTACATGGATAAAGAGCACTGCAATGTCGGTGTGCAAATAGATTTTGGCCTTTTCAAACTTTTACTGTAGTTTTGCACTATGTAACAGTATCAAGAGATGTCCCTAAAGGACTTCCATCAACTCAGTGGTATCCCAAGTTAGGTAGGGAATATAACCTCACAAAATGATCTGTACAGTACCATCCTTAATCAGGCAACCATATAGAAGTATATCAACTGGCCTGAGTGATGAAAGACCTGTTTTCAACCTTTTTTTTAATAAAAAGGCTACAGTGGGAAGCAACTGGAGAAAAGACAGGAATATTTTCTCTTTAAAGCATTATTTTGTAATTCCTGTGCATGCTGCACATAATTTAAATGTACCTCTTTACAAAGGTAATTATTTTTGTTTAGTACAGTCCTATGATAGTTGCTAAATTGCAAGTAGCTATTTATATCACGTAAACAGGCCAACAGAAGAAGAAAAATCAAGTATTATTCATGTGTGCATTTGCAAATCCAGGGACACAAGCAAGTATCTTGCCGGCAATTTCACCTATGAAGAAGAAATTTTAAAGCATTGTTCAGTAACAAAAAACCATCCTGTAAAAAAAAGGCCAGCCACAGAAGCATACATTTTGAAAAAGATTATCAACAATTAAAAAAAAAACCCAAACAGATAGAAATACCTCTCTATAAGTTACTGGTTTTACTATTACTACTATTTTTTGGGAATGGATAATTCCCTGCCCATCAGAAATTCTAACTTTCACTGCAAATGATCTTGTTACTTCCTGTAAAGCATTTACCTGGTGGCTTGCCAGAACAAATATTTTAATGTAAAATTTAATAAATGGAACTAAAGGTATTATATCTAATTTAAAATTCCATATTGTGTAAACTATTGATATTAATGTAATTGAGTTTGTAAACAATCCATTTGTGGAAGGTAACCTTAGACACTGTATTGACCCAAAATATCTAGTGCGGCTCATCTGCAAAATGAAGCATCAATGCCTGGAATTCATTAAAAGTGTTACATGTTTAATTTTTCCTGCCCTACAGCTCCATTGTCTCGTAAAATTTTTCCTTTGATGTCCCCCACTAAAAGAATTAAAGGAATATTGTAATTGAAATGTCATTAATAATTCACAGGACCCTCCTCCACCAGCAATACATCTGATGAAATATTAATTGAGCTCCACAGACTGACAGTCTGCAGAGGAGCACTTGCCTGTAATTTGAACCACGAGTCCTCATATTGCTGTAGCTCAGACCTGCCAAGAAGGCAATTATCTGGATGGTCTTGCCCAATCCCATCTCATCTCCCAGAATTCCTCCTGCCTGCTGGCAGTGCAATTCCCAGAGCCACCTAACACCTGTCTGCTGGTACCTAAAACAAGGAAAAAGAAAATGGCAAATGTTTGATAATATAGATCATAACAGAAAGTACTCATGAATTAATCATTTGGCAAGGTTCTCATACTAGTTACAGTAACATGCTGGATGTGTGTTTTACATGAGTGCTGTATTTACTAGGTCATACATTTTTGATGGCTCAGACATTACATGTGACTTTCATTCTTTATGCAACACTAAAACATTTCTAATTAAACTGATAGTCATGGTAATTAGAGGGTATTTTATTTCATATACATTTTAAGTGCTAAAAGCAACTTGGAAAGTTATTCCTACGGAGCATTATCTTCTCACAAAAGACAACAATGTAAGGGTCTAGTAAATTATATTATCTGGAATATATACCTTGAACTGAAGAAAAAGGTTGACTTGTAAGTGGTACAGACTTCATACTCCACTGTAAAAACCAATCACATCTTCCACAGCCTTCTTTATTTTTACATAAATTTATTTAATAACATTTAGTCTCTTTCAATTAAGAAAAAACCCATGGCAAAACAATAGAAACTATCACAGTCAAAGGGATGTAGCAGAGCATTATGTGAGAGCATCATGTCAGTTTCTACTCCCAGTCATTCACTGGAAATTGCACAGGCAACAATGTAAAATATATTCCAGGTAAAAGAAGTAGATTAGAAAGCAAGATTTACAATGGCAAGCTAAAAAGGTAGAGGTAAGATGCTGGACTGATAATCACTTGAGGATATGCTTTTTTATAACGATATGAAATAGCGAGACCAGTAAGAATAACACACCACATGTGTGGGTTAAATTAAAACAGAAAGGAATTAAAAATAGTACCTTTAAATCACATTAAAAAAATCAAACATGTTTCAGCATTTCTGTGTCTTCTAACTCAGACGAAGAAACAAGTTACTGAGATAATTTTCTTGATGGTATGCATTCCTGGAGTGCAGAGCACAGCCAAGAACAAAACACTTTTTTTTTCAATAGGGTTGCTCATTCTAGAGGATTTCTTGTGCGCATTTCAAAATACTGTTTCCTTCCTTGAACAAATAAGACTACTGACAGCTAATGACATTGGTGTCTACAAAGTACTATTAAAAATCAATTTATGATGAGTTCTGTATGGATTTAGAGAAAGCTAAATGGAGACAAACAAATGGTGTGAGCAGGTAAAAAAAGATGATCAAAGAACACACCTAATGGTCCAGACATCATACTATCCGCTGGTGTCTCAAAAGCATTATGCCAAGAAGCCCTTAAAAATCCCTCTTATCAGAAATTAATTCACCTTAAAATGCAGCACTCTATAAAAGAACTATGAAATGGCTTGCAGGATTAGATATAATTGGGCTAAGATGCTATCATTACTACATTTTATGAAGACAAAATGTTTTCTGACAAATATTAAAGAATTGAAGGGAATCCTCATTCCAGTCAGAATCTGCTCCCCGAGATTAATGTCCAGTATGTCTCTTCAGAAGACAGCCATTCAAGAACTGCCTGATATAATTTTGTATTATTTTTTAGGGTTACATACAGATCTTTAAAGCCAGACGCATATATAAGCTANAAACAAAAGTGCTGCTGGTCTTCCAAAACAGTTATATTTGGAGGACTGTATTTCACATGAGAAATCATGTTGTGATACATCCCTCAAAATTCACCATAGTACTACCAGAGTTTAGCTGCATTGTTGTGGAGACAAAATTGCATTTCAGATATACCAGGGAAATCACATACTGAAGGTAAATAATGATGAATCCTGTTTTCTTTTTTATACAGACAGAATTCTCTCA
>VWZD01013789.1:1418128-1488274 GCA_013396695.1 Sakesphorus luctuosus | reverse complement strand
TGTTTTCTTTGTATAACCATATAAACATGCAATAACTGCAATTATACAAAAGTTAAAGGAAACCCCCTCCTTCAATTTTTTGTGCTTATAAAGAGAGATCATCAATTCCCTTCAAATCTTATGCTTTTATTGTCCTAATTTTGTTTTTTCCTTTTTTTTTTAATTCCAAATATACTGTAAAACAAAAGTGCTGCTGGTCTTCCAAAACAGTTATATTTGGAGGACTGTATTTCACATGAGAAATCATGTTGTGATACATCCCTCAAAATNGTTATCTAAAAATGTAAAAGATGCAGGTGTTTTCTTTGTATAACCATATAAACATGCAATAACTGCAATTATACAAAAGTTAAAGGAAACCCCCTCCTTCAATTTTTTGTGCTTATAAAGAGAGATCATCAATTCCCTTCAAATCTTATGCTTTTATTGTCCTAATTTTGTTTTTTCCTTTTTNTTCTCTCAGACTAGTATAAGTGCAGACAGTATAAGGCAATGTTTGTAACTCTGTTTGGTTTTGTTCCATAGCAGTACCAGTGCTATTCCTGATGAATGTTCATTGAAGAAGACAAGAATATACAGAGAACAAACACAGTGCCCACTTTAACAGACTTGTCAAAGGACAAACTTAAGGTTCTCCTATTTCTAGCATAAGCTAATTCCTGGGGAATTTAACTGTGCAGGAAGATCACTTACAGTATATCCTATACATGTCCTTGGGTCAATATACTTCCATGTTTTGTACTAAACTTTGCTCAGAACTCAACAGTTTAATGCCTATTGACTATGGGCTTTCCTACACTGGAGACACCAGCATTTAAGCTACAAGTCAGACGAATCATTCCACTCCATTGATCTTTCTAACCACTTAAGAGGCTTTGCCAACTGACTCATGCTTGCAGGGATACCCTTCATTAGTGAGGCTTCCATCTCTAAGATTAATTTTTAGTGTCTGCTTTATTTCATTTCCCTTTAGGTTGCTCAGACCACACATCCATCCTCAAGATGAATACTTCTGCAGTACCTTTGCATAAACAACTGGAGACCACATATTGGCTCTCTATGGTCCCAGCAACCAAGCCATTAATTCAATTCCATTTCAGAGCTAGTGCTTTCCTTCCAAGGGCTACAGGACAACAGTAACAATTTCTTTGAGGTCAAGACTAAGTGAATCTGTTGGAAGGGATACCACACATGCCCATTATAAATCAGGGCTTTCTACCACAACCATAAGATTTTAGAGAATTTGCTTTTGAAAGAGATGTTTTTCCTGCTATGTGAAATATTGTCAACAAAACTGAATTCAAGCCCATCATGCATGAAATTTAAGGGAGAGATTATGAATGAAGTTAACTGGTCAGCTGCTAGCTTGTTTGGGCTGCCTTTTGTAAATAGCTTTTTGAGATGAACTTGAAAGCATCACTGGGCACCATGTCTCAAAAAACTGAAACAGAAAGCAGTTATGTCCAAATCTGTAATACAGCATTAAATAACTAAACAGTGAGTTGTAGAGTGTTTTCCATCTAATAAAAGAATTAAGACTTCACTTAGTATTTTAAAATTTTACCTGGGAAAACATTCAAGATTATTTTATAATATGAATTACAAGCATTTACTTTGAGTAGTTACTTAAGTTGTATGTATTTCTTACTAGCAGAAAATTTTGCCCACTCCACCCAAACACAGAAACACTGTATTTCTTGTTCTCATTTACCATATCTTGCCAACACCTTATGTTTGAAAGTAATTCTGTCACTTCACACCTGCATTAAGAGCAAGTACATATCACTATAATAAAGCATTTATAAAAATAGACAAGGAGAGCTTCCAATTCATGGTTTAGCTAATACCTCCACACTATTCACATCAGACAGTTATCATCTGTACTCTCACGTAACTGCATTTTGTGCTCGCAATAAATTCATTTCTTTGAAGTTCAATCCTGGAACCTTTTTTAAAGAAAGAATTCTACTGAAAAAAATGAAGTAAAATTTGACTGAAGTAAAAGAGCATCTGGAACTCACCACAACTATTAATTAGTACTAATATTATTAACAGCATATTGCAGCATAATATTAACATATAGTACACAATACATACTTAAAAAGCTTTTTGAAGAGAAATCCTGGTACTTTGAAACCCTCTTCAAATTCAACATCACTTTCGTCAGAAAGTTCCTCAGCTGTTTGATGTTCTTTGTCCTTCAAACGTTCTTTTTGCCACCTCCTGGAGTGACACAAGGAGTCAACATTCAATTAAACATGGAAAAGATACTATATGAAAATGACACAGAATTTTTAATCAGGCAAAAACCCCACAGGAACACATTCTCAGATTTAAAATAGCAATCTTTTGGAGGACTGAATTATCCAAGTAAATGTTTGCACTATCTGATATATTAAAAGGTACACATACTCCTTATTATTTAGTTACAGGTCTTCAAATTTTATAGCTAGTTAAAATTTTCTACAGACAGAAATATTAATATAATGGAATCAACAGCTAACATCATAAAAAAAATCTAGCTACCTTAAATTCCTAAATCTCCCTAAAACCCCCCCAAAATATCAATGAACCTTAGGTATTCCAAAACTATTTTATCAGGCAAATACTTAAACAACTTTCTGCCCCTAGAGAAATGTGAAGCAGTGTATAATCTTATACAGAAGATTCAGGTGGAAACATCACTATCTTTAGGGTGATGTGCTCTAAATCTGTTAACTAGTCATTATTAAGAGAAGAAGTTTTATGAGGTTTTGAAATTACAGAGCAATTTGTGGTTCACAGTCTCATGTTATTTGGACTCCAGGCAGCTTAGAGAATTCCTTCCTGTCCCATCATTCCCCCACTGCCGAAAAGGTAACAAAGGATCTTCAACATCCAATGAAATTATGGACTTGTGTTTTAGTGACCCCAAACCATCTGCCTCTAATGGTCAAGTGTACACTAGCTGGGGATGTATTAATCAATCAACAGCACTTCACTTACAATTTGAGTTTTGCTGGAATTCTCTCATGAGAATGCCATTTAATGCAGACACACCAAATGTGGTGCATAAACTGACAAAATCCCTATGGGAATTGGCAAACTACAGAATAGATTAAAAACATCCTTATGCTTCTGTCCTGGATGCAGCACAAAAGGAGCCATATTTCATCTTCTAAAAAGGCTGAAGGAGAGGCAGATCTGATAGTCTAGAAGTATCTAGAATATGAAACATGAAAATTGAAACTGTTAGGCCCTAAAGAACTATAAATAGTAGTGATGGGATGAAAAGCAGTGAATGAAACATTCAGACCAAAAGAAGCAATTTAAGGCACCTAGCATTGAAATGTATTGTATTCAGCAACAAAGAACCTCATAAGTGAGATGCTGGGATACTCTGTCCAGTCTTAACTCTACATTGAAGAAACCCTGGAAAATGCACTCTAGAACAGCCCTGCAGTAACTGGATGGAGGAGGACTTAACAGGATGCAACAGTTTTCCAGTACACCTCCAGTTTCTGAAGACAAACACAGGTAAGTGAACAGCCCACTTCCCTCCTGGTAAGATTCCATCATTTACCCATTAGATAAACTGGTTCTTGTTAGCCCAGGTTGCCTCTGTAGCAGCAATAAAACCCAGCAGCATTACAGATGAACAGAGTTCTAAAAAAACCCCAAAGCCCCTAATCCCCTTCCCCACTCACTCCATATTCTGGAAACCCTTTCTCTTCTGGGAAGAATGATTTCTAAACTATTTAAAAATTTTATACAAGTTTTCTATCTTGAACACATTTGTGAATAAAAAAAAAGTAAATACAGGCAACGAAGGTCTAGCGTTCTCTTAACTACATAAGCAATTCAGGAGGACAATTTAACTAATTACACCCATCTTCCTAAGGACATTACACTACATCCTCTGGTATGAAATTTGGTGGAAACAATAAAAAAGTCTTTTCTTGGTTTTGGTTTACTCAAAATTGTCTTCCCTGGGATTCACAAACTCATTACAAGACAAGCTCAGGCTGTGTTTTCTCCAATGGCAGCATTAATAGATTTTCTCATGTCTTTCCAACCATTTAATTCAGTTAAACTTGTTGAAACTCCACTTAAAGATTTCTGCATATCTGGCAAATTTGTTTAAAAAAACTTGGTTTAGACACAAGAGAACAGGGAAGAAGTTCAACAATTCATATACAAGCAACAAAATGATACACCCTTTCTCATGAAAGAAGACTAATTACAGCGTGTTCCAGACTGGCTTTTCAGCTGTATGTTTTGCAACAATACTTGGAAGTCTGCCTTTGTGGAACCAGTCACAAACTTGGTATTATTTACTGAAAATAAACACAAGCATCTCCAAATACACACAAGTTACAGTAACTGCCAAGAATGTTTGCACTGAAAAACTAAGACAACTAAGTCAGGAAGTCCTCAAAAGCAAAAATAATGATGGAGAGGAAAAAACAGCATACGCTGGGAAAAAAAATAAGGTGGACAAAGACAGTCTGCAGATGAAAACTGATGAGGTGCTCATGTCTACTAGTGTATTGTTCTTATTTCATTATATGAAATCATGTATCCAGTCAAGTAGTAAAAAAGACCTTCCTAAAAATAAATGAAGTGCCAATGCTTTCCCCTTTGACATACCTATCCTAAAACAGGAATAGAAACCTCTATCTTAGACTAGCAGTCTGTTAAATATTTGACTTAGAAAAATAACATACATGCTCTGGAGTTTAGCAGGCAGATATGAAACATTCTAGAGGCACAGCATAAAACTAGTTGTATTTTTCTTCAGTACTACAACATTGTGCTATCAGGCACAGAGGGTCAATTATTCTTTTGAGTGCCAGAAAAAGATCATCAACTCAAACTGATAAATGCTGATGTCCTCACTCCAGACTGTGCCACTACTGGAACTGAGACATGTTAGAACTTGATCATTTTAATCTGACTGGGTTATGACAGGGCCCAAACCAAGGAAGAAAACTCCTACTTATCACACTAAAATCAAAACAACTACAGATTACAAAGCTTTTAAAGAGACATCTATATAAACAAGCCATGTTAAACCTAAGCAGGGCAATAATTTGTTCAAGAGTTTCCTTCCATATCTATACTCCAACATGAATCACCATCAGCCAGCACTGGAGCATCAGCATCCCCTGGGAAGAAGCAGATTGCCCTCTAGTGTGCACTAGAAAAAGTGATTCAGAAACAACCAAGAGAAAGCCACCTGAGATTGGCTCGAATCAGAAATTCAGGCACTTCACTTCATATATAGCTACTAAGTTTTCAGCAAGAAGTGTGATTGATGTTGGGATTTCCCCTAAAATTGTTAGATACCTAGAAAATACATACATTTAGAAGTTGAACTAATAAATTCTGTTCTTTACTTTGCTAAAGAAAAGTACTTTTTACACACTGTATCCTTACTTCATTGAAGTGTATAATTACTCAAGCTGTAGTATTGAAGGCTCTGTACTACATCTTTTCCAAATGCCTAGAGGTTTTTTAGCACTCGATTACCAGTTCAAAGAAAATGCTGCAGCTTGTTATCACTACAAACTTTCACAGTTTGAAGTAGCTATTCAGTTTCTGAAAGGCTGTGAACTTAATGTAACACATAGCATTAAGATATTCTACACTAAAACTTCATTGTTTTCTTTTAAAAAATGTAAATATCTAAATGGCTGAAGTAATGGGAGGACAACAACTATTCGCTAGACCAGATCAGTCACAGATGGTCAGTCTGGTCTTGCACCTTTCCCCAGAAGTCAAACACAGGCAGGGGAAACAGCAGTAGCTCATCTTCGTTTTAACTACACAGGAACTTACTGGCCATTTGGTAAATACATTCCTCAGTTAAGCAACATTAGTATATCTAAACAACCAGAAAATACAGGTTTTACTCTATCACCACAGTCTCTTTAAAACAGAAGTATGACCTTTGAGAAATCTATCTCATGCTGTCCATGGTTGCTGTCATAGATACAATTTTAACCTGAAAGTGAAGTATGAAAGCCATATATCATACAATTAAATTGTTCCTTAATATGAGAATGTATTCAGATACTAAGCCCATTTCCCACTTACTGCAATGCCCTAGAAAGAAATTCTGCACCCAAAACAGTAATGAGCACAATTTGATTTTAAAAAAAAAATACAGTCAGGAACCAAGCTGAGTATTTAATATAGTTTACATTTGTGAAGCACAATAAGCTTTGTATTTTATACAGTTAAGAATTCCTTACAGATTATTCTAATTTGCTAAATTGAAGCATTCAGTATTACTTTTTTGATCTAACTTTTTATGGTTTATATGGGTGGATTTAATTGGTACATCCTAACAGATGAAATACATGCAGTTAGTACTACAAGTCTCCATAAGTAAATTAAGACTGATGCACACAATTAGACACTTGAGCTTAGAATGAAAGGTGTATTCAGCACACAAGATAAAATATATCTTCATTTGTGTCTTTGCTTTGTCATTTTAAAGAGCAGTTGGGATGCTCTAAGAAAGTATCTTTCAGGAAAGGTAATATTTAATCCTTTTTTAATTTATAACTCTGAAACATCAAGAGATTCAGTGACTCAGATACATCAAAGAAAGCTAGCACATGAAAACTGATCTATGAAAACCAACTTACTTTAAAACAAATTTTAATTTTTCTGTTTGATCAACTGCTTTATATACTGATAGCCACATCTTCCATCTACTCAGCTGCCTGGACGTCACTTGGTAAGCATGGAAAGAAGTAGCTTTCCTAGGCCTGCCTTTGAGCACTTGACAGCAGTAGAAGTCAGACAACTGTACTCCACAAACTACACAGAATGCACAAGAAAAGATAGATATGGCACATATCTTCCTTAAAATGACATGTAATTCTTTCCTTGAAGCAGCAGGCAGATACATACTGAGAACTGTGGGAACAGTGTCCATAAGATTTCTAAGTTGTGTTTTGACTCCAATCTATTAACTTATGCAGATACTGTATTACTGATATCAATAATTAAACATATTAACTGTATATTATCGGCAAAAATGACTTTTTTATTCTTTTGTTTGGCATTTAAAGACATGCAAATCGAATAATACTTTAGTATTTGAATAACACTAAAAAACCCATAAAAATTCTTAATAATTTGCAGTTTCCACATCTGCAAAGCTTGAGAATACAAGAAAACCATGCAGCAGTTGTCTTGTTGAGAAAAAAACCCCCAAAGATCCTCCCCAAAAGAGTTTGTTTCCTATGCCTTTCATATGCGTACAAGGTTATTTTCTTTCGGGATTCTACGCAAAAGAAGCTGACAACTGGTGTACTTTTACTCTTTCCACAGTCTTCAAAGAAACTGGCTCTCCAGGACCTGATATGCTGGTTTTGGATGGAGTAGAGTTAGTTTTCTTCACAGTGGCTGGTATGGGTCTGTATTCTGGATTTGTCTGAACACAGGGTTGATAATATAGATGCTTTTGTTATTGCTGAGCAGGGCTTACACAGAGACAAGGCCTTTTCATGCTGCTGGTGAGGAGATTGGGGGTGCATGGGAGGCTGGGAGGAGACACAGCCAGGACAGATGACCCAAACTGGCCAAAGGGCTATTCCCAACCATATGGTGTCATGCTCAGTATATAAAACGGGTGAGGAGAACAAGGAAGGAGGGGAGGACATTTGGAGTGATGGTATTTGTCTTTCAAAGTAACCATTATGTGTGAGGGGGCCCTGCTCTCCTGGAGATGGATGAACACCTGCCTGTCCAGGGGAAGCATTGAATGAATTCCCTGTTTTTCTTGTGTGTACAGCTTTTCCTTTCCCTATTAAACTGTCTTTATCCCAATCCACAAGTTTTCTAGCTTCTACCCTTGGGATTCTTGCCCTGATCCCACTGGTGGGTGGGTGGGGAGCTTGGTTGCTGGCTGGGGTTAAACCACCACACCTGACCATTCCACCAGACAGGACATCACATGTTTAGATCTCACAGCTCCAATTTTGAACACCTCTAGATCAAGATGGTCACTGTCAACTATGACAAGATAGATATTGGTAACATATCTGCTGATAGGGATAGTCTTGAGACATTCAGCAGCAACCCAGACTGCTTACCTAAGCCTCTGGGTTCAGCTGGTAATAGCCAGTATGAAGGATAGCTAGGAGTGACAATACACTCCCAGCTATCTGAATCTTAAACTTACCATATATGTGCTTCACAGTATCCTGCTTATTTATCTTACTGCCCATAACCCTGATGTTCCTTGTTACTGTTCACTATTTTAGCAAGTTATGATTCACCTTAGACATTGACCTCTCGGAACAGATGACTTTTTTTTCACCTGCATGGCTGCAGAGCAACTTGGCTCCAGTAACAGTAACTAGAGAAAAGGAAGACCCACACAAGGGAAAAGAATGAAAGTATTGAGAGCCTGAGCTGAATTCGGTATAGCTCACTTTCCATGTTCCCCTGGTCACATCTTGCTTTCAGTGACTAGGCCAACCAGTGCAAGTAATCTTTAGAAGGGAAGAGTTCGGTACTCTCCTGCCTGATGTTCACTGCAGATAACAGCTCCTGTTCTGACAGAAGTCTCTTGTTCTAGAGATGCTCTGCAGTTGCACAGTTAGCTAATTACCATGCTTCAACAACATCAATGTAGTTTCCCCTTGACACAGACCAATCTCTTGAAGTCCCATCTCTGAAAAGTTTTAATGCTAAGGAAACTAATTTTCAATCTCTAAGAGTATAGGACTGCATTCATCACCAAGCACAAGACTAGATGTTCCCAAGAATAAAGTAATCCTGAAGGGTTTTCCTCTGCCTCTCTCACGGGTAAAATATACCATAATCTCACCCATTCATTTGCATTCAAAAGTAAAACTGACATGAAATAAGATATAAATGTAAGCAAATGATGGCATTTCTATAGCATTCTTAATATGTTTTTTAATTCACTACATTTTATTTTCTCGTAGCATTTCCCATAATGAAGATTACCTGGGGGTGTCAGCATAAAAACATCAATGTGGACAGCTGCAGCTTAACAGCCACAATAACTGTAGCTATGAAATTTTTAAGAGATGTAGTGTTTTGGTAGCAATTACAGTTATTGATATTTCTAAAATTCATTTAGGCTTTTATTGTAACTTCAGCAACCAAAAGAAATGTAGTCTATGATATGACTTTGCTAAGGATAAATTGTCACAATCTTAACGTTATTAAAAAACGTTTTTGAATGAATTTAAACTGTGAGTCATATTAAAACTTTCAATCAAAATAAATTACTCTTGATGAAAACACTGAATTAAAAATGATTTAATATTGGTCTAATTTAAATGTGAGGAATACAGTTTTATTCAATAAAATAGTAAATATTTTACCAATTAAGAACAATTAATTTTTGTTAACACATCCAATAGAAAACATATTTCTTTTTTAACCCTTTAGACATTGTTCAGATTAGCCCCCTGCCAAAATTTCTTTTCAAGACCAATAAACTATGTTTTAACTTTGAAAAGTAACATCCTGGGATTGCAAAGCTTGTATCAGCTCCTGATCTGCCTTATTAACCTGGGATGTGAAAGTGAAGTTGGGTCCTTTCTTCATGAGGTTTTCTGCAACCTCAGTACCTCTGCTACCAGAAGCCTCTTCCTCCACAGCAACCCAGGCTCCCACCACTGGAGATGGTGTTTATATCTCTACTTCTTGACTCCTTCTCTGACACAGTTTCATTTAAATCCGTAAAAATTTATATTTCTATAGAAATGTAAAATTCAAGCCTTCAAAGAATTAATCAATTTCCTATGCTAGGCTTTATCACTAGATCAATCACTGTTCACTGACAGACCTAATACATATTCTTCCTTCCACTCTAGAGCAGCTGTTTTCAAGTTCCATGGTTTTCTAGAGGACTATGAAGGGCATTCACTAAAGGTAATTAATTAAAAGTAGACATGCTATCAACAAGCTGAATTTATTATATGAAGCTCAACCCTTATACTAGAAAAGAGACAATATGCCAGTGGTTAGAGAACAATTAAAGCAACCATTTTAGTAATCTTGATCTTTTGACTCCCAGTATGTGCAGAAGAGTCTCATAACTTCACTGACATGTCTAGTGGGCATTTTAACAGCTTAACAAATTACATGTCAATTTATTGCCCCTGCAAAATTTTTTCCACTGGGTCATGAAAAATAGAAGCATTGCTCAGTCTTACTGTTAGGAGCTCAACTCTACGTTATCACTAAAGAAAACAACTCAACCTAACCCTGTAGTTACCCAGAAATCACTAACAAATAGGTTATACAAATTTCATAAATCACAGATTAGCACAAGGTGTTTCAGCTGCCATTTTCAAAAAGAACTCCTTCTTAGCTTAGAAAAAGTATTTTCCCACCTAGCACATTCTCCTTACAAACCTTACTTAAGTCACTGTAGCAACAGAAAATATCACCATTGTCACAATCTCTTTAAATGAGGAAGTTTTTACCTCACTCTCATCAAGAACAGAGAGAGGAAAATCACTGCAAACAGAGCAGCTCTTTTTAGACTTGACTAACAAGCTCTTTCCAGACTTGACTGACAGTAATATAAATGTCCAGTCTTAAATACTTTTATATCCTCTAATGTAAGTTATGCAAGAGATTTCATATGCTACTAATCAAATAATAGATTTCATTTTCTATACAAATGTTTTTACAAGTTTAAATTCAAAAGATTCTTTTAATATTGCTTTTCAAATAAACTTTTTAGCCATATAAACTATATGTAAATGCCTCGGAATTCAATGAACGAACAGATCCCACAGAATTAGTATGTAACTGCTGTTTATCCAAATTCTTTCATCTTGAATAGCAGTTAATTATTTAAAGCTGAAAACTACTCATTCCACCCCATCCCAAACCAAGTATTTCTGTCTCAGTGGAAAAGTGACATGCCTCTGAAGAGGGAACACACTGTCTGCCTGCACAGTAATTTTGCCTGTCAGAGGACATCATCTTTTTTATGATATATACACAAAGGCAGTACTTAAGTAGCCAAGCTGCCAAGTAATACCTTTTTTTCTATATAGTTGATTTTTCGTATACAAACACACAGATACACAAATAGCTTATTACTGAAGGACCTATAACAATCAGAAAAATCTAACAGCAAAGTTCTTATATTAGTAAGAACTCAAAAAATAATTAGTGTGTCTGATTCCTTCTGGAAGGCTGTCAATGATCCTTCCAACTATCTGACTTCCCTTACATTGCTAGGGAGTGTATTGAAATATTACAGACATTAACCTTTGCATGTTCAACATAATTTATTAATATTACTAATAAAAATGTCTAGGACTAACCTTAGTCTCTGTTTGTAATAGTCCACATCTCCATCATCTCTCCACCTTCTTACTTTGTGCTTCCCTGGTGTATGCTCTTCTTCCTCAGAGCTTGGAACAAAGTCAGCATCATCTTCAGCTTCTTTAAAAACCTTTTTCATCAAACCTCTTTTTTTTCTTGATAAATTCTTAAGTTCATAATCAGAATCATTCTCAGCAAGAGAAGATGCCTGCAGTTCCTCCTCTTCTGCTGCTTCTGGATCAAAAAGCTCCTCATCAGGTACATACTCAGACTCCTCACTATCATCCTCCTGGTCATGCCTGAACTTCTTAGTCTCAGGATACTTCTTTTCCTTTGGGATCCTGGCCTTTGACTGAATCTGAAGGGCACGCTTCTGAAGTTCTCTCAAGTGTTTTTTTAAGCGCTTATCTGTTTTTGACAGGGCTTTACCACTTTTTTCCTTTGCAGTAGTTGTGGGAGCTACACATGGAACATTTTTGGCTTGTACTTTCTTCTTTGCTCTTCTGCAAACAGATAACTTCTTTCTTTCAGATGACAGCTTAGCTTGGTCTGCTAAGTACTTCTCAAAATCAGATGTTTCATTCAGTCTTAACTGTCGTGTCTTCTTCTCTGGCTTCTGAGGTATTTTAGTTCCAAATGGAGTCATCTGACCAGTACGAATAAGCTCTTCCCACTCTGTTTCCTGAGCAGGCATAAGCATACTGCCAAGACATGATGGACCAGGTTCTACAACAAAAATCAGAACATACAGCAGGCCATTAACACCCTCTGTATAACTGAAATGCAGGAACAAGGGCAGGTTTGGTTTCTTGTTTTTTACTCCAAGCTTTACATGCATTCAGCTCAGTTTTTATATACAACTTAAATTATCATCACACATAATACTTGAAGTTCAAAAATGGCAAACCCCAAGAAAATAGAAGGCCAAAAAAAGTCAAGACTAACTTTCACCTCAACTTACTTCTCAAACTTCATAAAGGAAATACTACATATAATATCAAAATATAAATACACACACACAACTGTAAGAACTACCATAAAATTACAATCCCCATGCTGTCAATTCTACCCATGTCACCATGTTCACTGTCACAAACCATTGTGTTCCCATATACAGCAACATTGCCTATTTCAATTTTATTGCTGATTTTTCAGTCCTACTGGTAGGCTTGAAATTTGACATTCTAATTGCCACACCAGAACAGACACAAACCTTACAAAACAAATAGGCTGTCTTAACACACATTTCAAAAACCCCCCTCAAACCCAAACCCAACCAAAAAACCCAAAACCTGTCTTCCTATCCTACAATACTAGTATCAGGATGATGAAGTTAAACGTCAAGACTGGCTGCACAGCATTTTGGCATAAAATAGTATTTCAGTTAAACTGCACCTACACTTACTATACACAAACTATAGCTGGTGTTTGAAACCAATGAGCAAGAAAAGCTCTTGAATTTAGGAAGCTGAAGGGGAATTCTGGCCTGCAATCTACTACTAGCATCCAAAATTTCTAAGTAACTGTATCAGAACTGCCATCCTGCCATCCTATTCTTTATGGTCCCATTTAAAGTACTGTATCAATCACATGTTTAACAAGTAATAATGACACATCAGACATGAAACCCCTGCATCTCCACGCCCTCCTACCAGAACAGCTCTACTCCATTTTTTCTGTTGGGCTCCACTCACATCCTAGTTATATTTCAACACACTGGGTCCCTGAGTTTAACTGCATGAACCCATTCAAAGAAAAAGGAGTAAATATGCTTTTCTACTGAGGAAAGTTTACTGAGGTTTTGACAACTCTAAGTTTTGTTGAATCAGGAGAGAAGCAAGAGCTCTGTAAGATCTGGAATCCACTCCAGCCACATTTGCCAGGGATGAATAGCACAAAGTTTTCACTTCTGCAAACAACAATATAAACCAAAGGTGATGCACAGATGTCAACGGGATCCAAACATGCCCTGAAGAATACCACAAATTAGTGACTGTGGCCAAGACACAGCTAAGCCGGCGTGACAAAATCCAAGCTCAGTTTGCAGACAGCAATGAGAAAGAACACCTATAAAAACACTAAGAGAATATACACTCTGCTCTGGAAGAAATTTGCAGCCTGAAAAAGAGATGCACTTCCCCCTTCCATTTCTGGTGATACTTCCCAACAGTAAGAAAAAACAATTTTGTTAATGCTGATTGATAGCATCCAGCATCTAAAATGTAATTCAATCATGATGTTAGTCATCTTTATCAAATTAGCTGGGAAAAAATGTTAGGATTTCCAATTTATTAAGCCCAATACTCTAATGTGCCTCAGTCATCCCTATTCAGCTGAAGGCAGATTAACATCCATTTTTTAAAACTTCCCACATGAATATGGCAAGATCTGCAAGTCTGCAGGTGCAGAGAATGAGTGTTCTTAACTTCCTCTTTGAAAGCCAACCACTGCCAAAAACCTTACCAACTAACTTAAAACAAAAAAAGGCATTACATCAAAGTAGAACAGAACTTTCAGCCTTCTCCCATACATACCTTCATCTTCCTCAAATTCAATCTCATTTGCTTCATCAAACTCTGCTAAACCAAGAATTCCTTGGAGACGCTTTTGTTTTGCTTTTATCTTCTTCAGCTGTTGTTCCTTCAACGAGAATTAGATATGTCATTTAATTTTTAATCTGTTTCATAAGCTTGTTATCCTTTTAAGCAAGACTTAAATTACTATATTTGTAGTATTTTCAACCAGAACCTCATATTCCAATGTTTACAAGTATTGCACTTGAAACAAAAGAAGTGTGAAAAAGTGTCACAAGACCTGCAGAGCCACAGAAGACACACAATTTTGTGTGTATGATCCTCTTACCATGTACAGTAAGATCAGGCTGTTTACACATGCAAATTTCATGTGCACATTACACATTTTTCTTTACATCTCTCAAGGTCTTTTTATAAGCGTGTTGATTCTAGTGAACAAAGTCTGTCAAGCAGATTGCTGAGACGCACAGAGAACACCAAAAGTTTTGTTTATGATTGCAAGACTGGGTTAATAATTACTAAGCCACAAAAACCCGCTGTAAGATTTACTCATCGTCCCAGAAGTTATGGAATGGTTTTTTAGAAAGAAATTGAAATTGTAAATCAGTCCTAAATCTTGATATGTGTTTGTTCAGGAGTGGTCACAGCTAATTTAACAGCAACAACCAAAAAATCAAATGACTTGAAAAAAAAAAATCAATGTTACAGATACTGTAAGAAGTGTACTTTATTACTGCTACGAAAATAATTCATAGCTAGCCCTTCTGTCACAGCTTTTATCTGATTCTAATATCCTCGACTGTATGTTTACTGGTGATGTTATCATCCCTTAGTGTTGCTAATTATCATTTGTGAAACAAAACATTCCAAATAGTAAAACAAAGACTTGGGCAATGTAACCTTCCACCTTTTTTTAAATACTACAAAAGGAAAAGTACTGAAAAGTTCAAGACCATCTTTAAATACACTGCCTGTCTCCACACACACTCTTCAGGTTATTAGGAACAATTTTATGGACCATAGCTTCCAAACTGAAAATTTTTTCTTACAATTCACAGATTGTTAAGAATGAACTTGCAATGAAGTCTGAAATTCCCTTACAACTAAACCTTGTGTGAGTCACTTCAAGCAATATGAAAATGAGCAAAATACAGTGTGCAACTACATGATCAATTCTTTACTGGTAAGTCTGGTGTAATGCATTTCTTCCTGCTATTTCCATCGAGTTGTTCCTAGACCTGTGCCACTGTTCAGTACTGTCCTCAGCACTCTCTTAACTGGCTGAATTATGAGCACAGTGTTATCCATGCTGATAAAATTATCAAGCAAATGAGTCAGTGGCAAATGGCCTGAGATTGGCCTGTCTGAGGGCAAAGAACAGTAAGTTTCACAGTCAGGTTTATCATTAGAGAAAATTTAAGGCAAATTTCCAGCAGACAGTGAGCTGATCAAGTGCTACATTCCTGACTAGCAGAAGTTTGCCATTTCTCAAATCTCCTTTCTATTCCCAGCTGTAGAGGTCTATTGCTTACACTACTCTGATGGCTCCTAGATTACCTTACAGCTCCTTTAACTTACTACAGCAGAAAAAAGCTGGAGCAGTTTCTGACAAATGGATGAGTTAAAGAGGTTTATAGAAAGGAATGATGTGTACTGATACAGAACAGCCTATGAAAGATAAAGGAAAAGAACACAGGGAATGAAGACCATGAGGGCTCAGATTTAGGGCAGCTACTGAACCATACCCTAACAATGCTCTGCTAATTCTCCAAACACTGCTGGGATGGTTTGAATTAAATTAATGCAAAACCATCTTCTGAGCAGGTCCTGAACTTCAGTTTTATGGCTTATTTCAAAACTCAAAAATAAAATCAGCTCTCACTTGCACATCTTTAAATTAGTAATTTATGTCTTCAGTAGAAAATGAAACCATTTCAAAGGGAAGAAACAGCAACTGTAGATTAACTCTGAACTCTATAACTAAGATTATCACAAAATACAAATCTTAAGAAAAAGTACAAGCTAAGCATTGTCAGCAGGAAATACGTAATCCAATTACCTTGTTATATTTTTGCCTTTTAACAGAATCTAGTTTTCTGCCAATATTT
Organism: Sakesphorus luctuosus; assembly: GCA_013396695.1. NCBI lineage: Eukaryota > Metazoa > Chordata > Aves > Passeriformes > Thamnophilidae > Sakesphorus > Sakesphorus luctuosus. Next base: position 1,472,310 of record VWZD01013789.1, on the reverse strand, counting down.
TTGTTGTCGGCAGCTTGAGGTGAAAGTTCCTCAATTATTTTATTTATTTGTCTCAGAGATGTTGCACATGATCTGAAAAAAACAAAAAAGGTTGCAATGTACTAATAAACTCCAGAAAGAAAAACCAGCACCATCTTGATTCAGGCAATTTAGAAAATCCAGGAGATTTAAGGTTCAAAAAGGTCTAAAGATTTCAATTTCTGAATAAGCGTATTATATTCAAACAACACTGGAAATACCAAACACTTTAAAAACTTGTACATGCATTACCACTTTTCATGTTTCCAGATACAGTATGAAATTCAAGCTGAACAACACGCTATAACCTCATGTTTAAGCTGTTGAATTCCTTTGCAAGGAAGAAGGCACTGCCATTAGAAACAACAAATCCAGGTTTCTTCATTCAAATAGCAAAATATTTCCTAAAGATACACAAATTAGCATCTCAAAGCATTATAAAGAAAGCCAAGGAAAACCCTGCACAACACCTGCAAAGCAGCCATTACTTCCCTCATACGCAAACTGAAGCACTACAGAAGTCTCAGCTCTCAGGGAGGAAATTGTTGGACCACATTTATCTCCAGCTCTAATCTGGATTCTGTTATCCTTCCTATGAGACATATTTTACCGCTCTCGAGCTATCACTGCCATCTTCATTTCTTTGTTCTCTTTAAGCACTTTTGAACCACCCCATATCCTTTCTCACTCTTCAGTTTTGCTGTTGAGAAGTACACTGCCCTCTTGCACACCTCCTAACTTTTGGCTGTTGTTTCCTTGGCCCTTGGGTCTCCTGACACCTACTACTACTGTCCTCTTCCACAAAGCTTTAATTAACAGAACTCTGGGATTTAAAAAATCTTCAAACAGTTTTGCTTAAATTTGTGTGTATATTATAGAATCATGCAGCTTCTACCATAAAGTCTGTGCCAACTACTCAAAAACCAACTCTTGCCTCATTTTTCCTCTAGTCATGGATTCGCTGTCCTACAGGATTTTAACCAACTCCACCACACTCTACTCATCTTCAGTTTTGTTAGTCCCTCTGCTCAAAAAGTCAGCTATGCCTGTTAATTTTCTCAAATACCAACTTTCAGACTCTCACATTACCTCTTATGTAGACAAGGTTATACAAACCAGAATAAACCATCTGCATCCCCTCACACAAATCTCATTTTATAACTTTCAGTGAAAGGTGAAAATAGATGGGTAAGAAAAATCAAGGATGCTTCTTGAAGAAAAACAAGAAAATATAAACTGACAGTGCTGTGCACCACTCTTTAAATAACCACATAATCAAATTGTAATGGTTACACTGCTCCACACAGCTCTATTTTTCCTTTCAGTACCATCTTAACTCATTATTTTCTTCTGCTCTATAACATCTGAAATTAGATTTCAGTTTTGCAAATTTATTTAAGTTCACAGTCCACACCCAAGTAGGATTATTAATGAAGTGCATAAAATTAAGCCTAAGAGCTATGTGAGTTCACACAGGTAACCAAGGCCTACAGCACACCTGAGCACCAAAACCACACCATTTATGCAACACAGTGAAGGATACACAGATAGAATTATTTACCTGCAATAGCCCACACAGTAACTCTACAATGAGTCTAGAAACAGAAATGGAGATTAAAACTCAAAAGATTAGAGTCTCCTATCCCTCAAAGCCTTCTACTACCAATACACAATGTCATTTATGCATTTGATTCTTTTAAAGTGTCATTAAGTCCTTCTTACATGCACTTGTGATGAGGCTGTTTTGGTTGTAGAACATTCATGAGATGGAATTATCCAAGTTACAGAAAGCACATAACCAGAAGGGAGAAAGTGACACCTTTTCTGACTATTATTTTGAGTAACAATGTAATGTAGTTTTCCGTTGCTCAGAAAACAGATCCGAATTTTGGTAAGGCAGCAGACAAAACAGAAAAAGGAGATGCACTATACTCTGCTGCCTTGATGCATGACTAGATTAGTCAAATAAGAGCAATGTCGTAAAAAATATTTTCTCCTTTTCTAAAAGGTGCATGACTCTGAAGAGTACATGTGATTCAGAGCTTTCAAAACATCTTTCCCCTTTCAGATTTTAAAAACATGAAACACGGAGTGTCATTGGATGGTTAGTAACAGAAAGGAACAATAAGAAAGAACACAATTTACCTTAAGTCCTCCAGTACTGACTCATATTCTTTCGATGCATTAGCTACTTGTGCTGCTTTATTAGCTTCATTAATTGCATTATCTACTTGCTGAAGAACTCCTTGCTCCAATACATCCTGGTCATAGACATCAACTCCTAAATCTTTGAGCTCAGCAGCATGTGCACTACACGAGGCAGACTGAATCTGCTGCCTGTCGATCTGTAAAAGGGGATGTCCTCTTCTGGGCACCTCCAAAGGAGCAGCCATGGAAGTGGAAGGCTGGCTTTCAGAGCTGGGAACTCTGATACAATTGCCCGTTCCATCATCACAAATACCATTTTCTTGTTCAATTCCCAATGCCTCATCATTATGCAGGCAATTATTGCTTGAAGTAGTAGCAGAGTCTTGCTCTTGGATACTGTTTGGCAGGTGGCTGTTGTCTGTTGGCATCCTCTGCCCAAAGGCAACAAAGAAGAAATACATTGTCATAAGAACATTCACACATATGAAGCTCGTTATGAAGATGGTGCCCAAACAAAAATAAGCAAACCAATAAGCAATTTATGAGAAACTGATGTTTCTAAACACCTGGGAGGCTACTCCTCCATGAGTCCTCCCCACGAAGGCATCTTCAAACCAACTTCCACAATCAAAAGAAAAGAGTAGTCAAAACCTCTTAGAGACAACTGTGCCTAACCCTCCAGGAAGATGCTAATATGAACACAAATAAGACAATCTCTAAAAATTACTCTCCTTGCCAGACACTGAACTCAGTCTTGTGTGTCAATGGTCATGCTCCAGAAGACTGTGACATAACAAAAATGTATGCAACTTAAGGTACCCAAACCCCCAAAATACAAGTTTCTGAAACAGGTTAAGACTTGCCAGTGAAAGCACTGATGAGGATAGTTGGGTGTAGGCTTTAGTTTGACAAATCAGCTTTAAAGTGGCACCTCAGTTGTTAGTAAATTAATGCTGGACAGGCAAGCCAGAAGCTGGTATGGTTCGGCACCTTCAGAATGAAACTGGCACCTGAAAGGACGTTACTTTTCATCATTTTTGTGGAGAAACAAGTTGCAGGAAAGCATTAATTCCGGTGGGCTTCAGCAGCCGCCTCTCCCGCAGGGCATCCCGCGGATCCCAATCCCACCGACGCTGCTCTCCCACCCGCTCTGAACGCGCACGCACCGGGCCTGGCGCAGGTGCAGCAGCACGCACCGGCCAGTGCCTTCCGAGGGGCCCCGGGCCGCTTACCGCCCACGCCGAGGGTCCTCGGGCTCAAGCGGTGCTTCCCCCTGCGAGCGGGCCCGGGCCAGCACAGCGCCGCCGGACGGAGGTTGTCCGCGGCTGGCGGCGACGACCGGCTGGGGCGGCAACGCGAGGGGCTGCGGAGGGCGCTGCCTGTCTCTGGGCTGTGCCCGAGCCGCGGCCCCGCGGGCGGAGCGGGACCAGGATGGGGGCCGGGATGGGGACCAGGATCGGGACCAGGATCTTCCCCGCCGGGCCGGGGCCGCAGCTGCTCCGCACCGAGACGGCTCCGCGGCCACGCGGCTGCGTCACTTCCGCGGCGGCGAGAGCGTGGCCGTGCGCGTGCGCGTGCGCGTCCGCACTGAGTCTCGCGTAGTGGCAAAAGCACAAAACTAAACCTTGCACTTTCCCCCCATCCTGTCTCCCCGTTTCGGTGTCACAAACCCCTGGATCCGGCTCCTCCTCCCCTGAATGTATTTGCTGACAGCCTTGGGCGAGCCGTGGGGGGGGTAAATGCACATCAGTGCAGGTCGAAACGTTTTGCCAATTAAATGCTGAGACAAGTTTAACTCGTGACTTCAGGGGACAATTTCTGATTCAGTTTGAGCACTGAGTTGGTTTCTTCGATTGCTTCTCAGTTGTCTTGCACCTCGTGTTCTTGATACCATCTCTTTGCAGTGAATGTCTTGAAACAAGATGCAGATTTAAGAAAGTGTATTACTCTTGTAGATTATTCGGGGATGTAGACAAGGCATATATAACTGACAGAGGCATGATACCTTCACCTTTTCACGTATAATTTCAACAAAGTGCTGCAGAGCAAGAGGGAAAGAAAGCTTGTCCAGCAATGATAACATATTTGTAGTGTATTTGTGATCCAAAGAAATCCCAGATCCTACTGATAAGTGCACGTAGATTAGGATTGCAGCTGTGAAGAACTGTCATAGGTGTTTAATGGAACAGCACAAGTGGTGTCTGTGTGTGACTTCAGGTAATGTGTGAATCATAAAAGTCTGAGGATGTAGGTTAGGATATGTAGGGAGAAAAAGATAACCTATTAGATTTTGGGCTTTGTCTTTTTTCACCCTGCCTTTAGATATTTGTATCCATTGCCGAGATCTTCCTTATTCTTTCAGTTATGCAGACCAAGCTCTTTTCAGCATTTCCTCAGGGGGGAGATGGTCATGGTCCAGTGCCTACTCACCTCAGTGGCCCTTTGCTGCACACTCTCTTAGTAGTCCCATGTCTCTTGTACTGGGAAAGTCCCTCTAAGCACTGATTGTCTGACATTTCCTTAGCTGTGTTGCCACAGCACAGTGATGGAACCCACATTACTGTAGTAAAATGCTGTTGATAAATTAGGTCCCCAGTGATTCAAGCATTTCAAATGTCATGGAAACTTTCCTTTGTTCCAAATTTGTGCCATACCTAACAGGCCCACAGAGCCCTTACATACTTGCTCCAAGAGCAGGAATTCTGTTACTTTTTCTCATAAGTGACCACCACTGACAGTTTTCATAAAATGCTATATCCTACCAAGTTCTCCATGTTGCCAGATCTCTATGCCAGATTATAGCATCTCCTTTAATACCCACTGGTGTGAGCATTAATGAATAATTCTCAAAATCATTGATAGCTTTATTCTGAACTGCAGTTCCAGATTCTTGACTGAAGATTTTTCTTTTCTTCCATTCCCTTATTCCCTTCTTCTCGCAGCATCTGGAGGTCTCAGGAAAACACAGAATGGGTTCTCTAATACCTATAAGACCAAGACCCAAAACGTTATCAGTCAAATGAAGCAGTGCTAATTGATAAACTTGTTTGTTTCCTTTGTTCAGAATTATACTGTTACTGCAAATATCCTTTACTTAGTATTTAGTGACTACAATGAGGAGGCTTTTTTTAACCTTCATTGCCATGTTTTAATTAGAAGGAATTTTGTTTTGTAATTTCTCAAAAAATTTAAAATGTGGAGTCTCAGCAGAGTGAGACAGGCAGCAACCAGAGGGCATTTAAGCAAAGAGCAACATCAAGCTGTTGTCAAAACTAAACTATGGTATGGCGGGGTAGGCTTAGTTTTCTAGAAACTGATTAGTGAGTGTCAAAAGGTAAGTTGTCCGGGAAGCAGAAAAAAAAGAACTTCATATTGTTTGCTAGGAGAGGAGTTTTCAAATGAAAGTCTGCTACTTTCCTAAATTTGGGAGGAAATACAAGATTTTCCTGTATGTTGACAGACTTCTGTGGGTTAAGAAATTACTAATGTGAGCGAGGGTCACTAGTGAGCCTGGAAGAAGAGCTATAATCCGACATGAAATACTACTTTCAAGCAGGTAGTTGCCAAACGAAACAGTTACACTGACTGTGACTCCAAAGATCCCTGGTAGAGCTTGCTCATAAAGATGCCTGTTGTGCTCTATACATAAGGGAATTTATGGCATTGAAAATGCTCTTGCTATTCTGAAACCATGATAGAAAAATGTGGGAGCCCCTTATAGACTGATGAATGCCATCTATCCGTGAAGCACCATAAACAGTGGCAATGATGTATCAATAATAAGCGCATTGTACAAATAGTCTGCCCAAACTGTGTGGGTGCCCAGGTGCTGTTAGACTGAAGTCTGCTGAAGCCAGGCCTTCCAGCAGTTGGAAATCAATATGGCTCCATTAGTCATAGTAGGGACAGATTCTACAGGCCTTTAAAACTCATTCTGTGGGGGTCTATCCTTGATGCATTTGCAAGACTATGCCTTTCTTTAATTTTCTACCTCAATACATCATTTTGCCTAAGTAGGTGAGATCTGCTGTTTCACTCTGTTCTCAGCCTCATCTATCACCTGGAATGGTCTATTACAAAGGCTGTAAAAGTACAAAATCCATACTATAAACCAAAAGGACTTTGAAGTTTTATTTTCAGTGCAGTCATTTTTACACAGAAAATGAACTTCTGATGAACCAAACGTTCAGTTCTGGTCTTGACTATATACACGTGTGGCTTCTGATATTTTCACATAGCATGCATACATGCATGTTTATCTTTCACTGCAGTACTTAACTGCATTTACCTTAATTTACTTTTCCTTTTTTTTCTTTTTTTATACATATAGATAACTTCTAACTGCAGTGTGGGTGTTCTGCTAAACCACTGGCAGCGTGGTTTCCTGAGCAGGACAAGCTCTGCTTGTTTGATTAGATTTTTAAATGTTGTTGACATAGCCACTATTTTCCCACCCCACCTTGTATGCAAGCGTTAGTGATGACAATTCTTGCTGGAGCTGGTTCTGGCAACTTTTGGTATGCAGATATTATGCTCTTTCACTTGAACTACCAAGACTGGGAAATTAAACTGTGTAGGCATCTTCCCTATCAGCCTTGCAGGGTTACTGGAAGGATCCTGGCAGACCATGTGAAGCTGCAGCTCAGAGTTCAGCTGTTGGATTTGGAGGGCTGTGAGGAAATGCAAGCAGACTTCCAAGGAAGCTCAAATACAATAACAACTTGGAAAGGAAGTAATTTGTTTCTGTAACTCAGAAGTGGCTAATGAAAAGTCTCATTCTATAAATTATGGGCAGTGATGAGGGTAAAAGGGACAGTGATTTAATTTTTAGTCCATCATTTCTGTTCAATTTCCTACTCTAAAAAATTATCCCAAGAGTCATGGCCTAGGAATTCTATGAGAAACACATCTCAGTGATGTACCCAGTAATAACCTGCCATGTCTAAGCCCTGTATCTTAGCAGGAGATGATCCTCTCAAGCTCTTTGTGCTGGAGAGACTGGTTGTGCTATTAAGGGTGTGCCCTGCTGGCAGTTGGCCAAATCTTCATTCTTGCTTTTTCAAGTAGGCATTTCCTCCACAGATTTTAGTATGTATTTTGCAAAACTGAAGCCTAAGGAAGGACTTTGTGACTGAGCATATTCATGGTTTTGTTCTGAGGAAATTCTGTACATTAACTATGACGGATTGCAATAGAGCGACTGCACAGAAAGGCTTGGGTTGACTGTGTAAGAAAAAAGTAATCAGATACACTACATTTTCAGGGTTAACTGACCCCAGGATTTGAACATCTTCAAGCTCTCATCATAGCAGTGTTTACATGCATTAGGATGACCTGAGATGCCTGAGCCTCAGGCTTGTGACTGCTACTTTTATTTGTGAAGCAGTCCCAATGGACACAGTGCTTTGCTAAATATTTAAAGATGTTCTTTGTCCAAAAGTGCTTAGGCCTAAGATTTTCATTTATTCATAGTTTCGTAGAGCTTAAGGCCAGACATGACCATTACATCATTTTTTCTGACCTCCTGTGTGACACACAGTAAAATTATTCATTCAGTAATTTCTGCATCAGGCCTGAGTCTTGGGGCTGAGGTAACACAGATGGCTTAGCAGGACATCACATTTTGATTTAAATACACTGAACAACAGAAAATCCACTAAATGACTTGATTGCTCCAGAAGCTAATTCCCCTGCTATCTTTCTAGTAGCCTGAAATGCACTGGCTTAAAAAAAAGCCATGTGTTTAAATGAGGGCCCGGTCTATTAAACATAGGGGAAGGAAAGACTTCAATGGAATTTTGGAATAAGCCTCAAACACAACTTTGTAAAATCTTGAGGCCAAATTTCAGAACAAACTTTGCTTATCTGCTTAGGGGTTTGCAATGGGATGGACACCACAGGTTTCACCTAAAACTTCCTGAAGCAGTTATCTGCTTCCCTGTGTTATGGCTATTCCTAGAAATGCTGCTTTTATGGCTGAGGTGATCAGCTGGGTACACTTGTCATGCCTGAGGCCAACTTAGAAGACGAAAATCGCAACACTATGCTAGAGGGGTCAGTTAGTCAGGTATAGAATGCCTTAGTGCCCACAGGCAGGGCTGTTCTGCCCAGAAACAGATGGCAGTGCCAGATTCTAGTGCATATCTGTTTAGCTTCTCTATTTTCTAATCCTTTCCTGATGAAGTATCAGCTGTGGGTCTGAGCCAACACCCTAGGAGATTTCTGTGCTGGTGATGAAAATGCTATACACTGAGGCACCCTGATACTTTTAAAGCAAAATACCAAAACTGTGAAGCTGTGATGAGAATAGATAATAAATGATTTAGGGGCTGCATTACTTCTCAGGAGGGCACAGAATTGCCAGCAGCATTGGCAGAAATGGGAATTCCATCCACAGTAATAAAGCATCTGTATCTCTTTGTACCAACGAGTTGAATGGCAAGTATCTCTCAGAGCCATGCCAGTGTAATAAAGCTAATATATCAACCTAAGAGAGATGCTAAGCTCTTTGAAAATAATTGTGTAGTTGGCAAGCAATAACTGTTACTCTTTATATTGCAGAGAAATAAAACAAATTTTTTCCCTCCCTCACTCTCCCTGCTGTGGTGCATTTAAGAAATTAAATGCAGAAATCTACTCCTAGCACTATTAGGTTGAAAAAATCATGACTGGAAATGGGAACAAACAGCAGAAGTGAAAGTTTCTCCCACCACCTTTCTGTGGTCACCTTTTGTACTGCCAACAAATATTGCTGGACTATGGCTCACAATGTAAGGAAGTTCTTGATAGTACCATTTTTTTCAGAAAGCTCCATGTTTGTGATTATTTGGGCTGTATGTTTCTCCAGAGGAATTAAAAAGTGACTTTCTAGATGAATCTGCTGCAGCTTGTAGAGGTCTGTTCCTGAGGCTGCAGACAGATCTTCACTTCATGTGTGTCTTTGCTGTTTATCTTTTATAGCCGTGTGCGCACAACACTTTTTAAGGCCCTGAGTAAGCATTTAGTCAGATGTTGGCAGAACAATTGCATCAATCTGCAGGCAAAGAGAGAAGCTGAACCTGGGAGCTTGCTGAGTGTTTTCAAACCAGCCTTTCAAATTTCGTGTACTTTATAGCTGTTTGCTGTAAAGCCTTTGACAAGGCTCTGATACTTGGATCCCAGAACCAGGATCTTCTACTGCCATCTTAGCCAGTCAGCCACAGGCTGCTGCTTTCTCACCTGTTGACGACCTGTGCAAGGTCTCCTTGCAATGACTACCACCTGGGAGGATTCCTAAAGCTCGCTGACAAAAGCCTGCTAACACTGTGTTTGAACTGTTGGATGGTGCCAGGAAGAGAAGCTTAATCATTCCAGTACTCGAAAGACTTTCACCTCCACTGGGCTGGCAGTGAGACCTGGTGGAGGCCACCTGTAGACTTCAACGCTAGAGGGAGGCATCGCCTAAAAGAAATCGCTAATGCATCTAAAATAGCGCAATTTGAAATGATTTATATGTCTTGGAAGGGAACAAAACACTGATTTCTTTTTAAAGCCTCTGTTTTTATTGGAATACATTATGAGAGGCCTCATTTGTTGCCGAGAACGCTCTTGGCCAGAGTGAAATCCAACCTTGCTGATGAGGCGCGCAGATTCAGCCTGTGCTGCTCTGCTTTGTCTTAGCTGCACTCTCCTGGGACAACCTTTTGCTCCGTGCCTGGAGGTAGTGCAGCCTCTATAAATAGCCCATTGCTGAATTCTTGTGTGAGCAGATTTTGAAGGCCGTGCCAAAGGATAAAATCTTGCACTGTTTTAGTTCACTTTAGACTGTCATATTCAAACAGATTTCACTGTCTGGCCTCAGTTTGTACGCAGAGCAGAGCCCTGGAAGATGAAATGTCAGTGCCTCACTCTGTATTTATTTCTTCCTAATTGCAAGCCTATAAGCAAAATAATAGGGTTTCAAAAAATGATGATGGCTATGTAGAAATGGTTGTGGTCCCTGAGGAGGCTTTCCCTCCCCCTCTCTACCCCATTAGCTCATCCTGTTGCAGCATGGATCCTGTACCAGAAAAAGGGGAGGTAATGCACAGCTCCCTTGTTCATGTTAGGACTTCCATGTCTGTAGACCACATTTTGCTAGTTTGCACAAAAAGACCATAGAAGAATGTGAATAGTTATTTGAGGGCACCACAGTAGTTGCTAGTAACTCAGAATTGTATAAAGCATATACTGTACTGACCCAAGAATTGGAAGTTACACTTCTGAAGTAGGGACCAGGTAGCTGAAAATCCTGCAAGTTAATTCCAGCAAAGGGGGAGAGGGAGTAGAATTTCATTTATTTACCCTACTCCTTATTCTCAGGAGTAAAGGTGGTGCATGGAGAAGGGTGATGAGGTAAGAAGAAGGGCGCAGGAACTCTGGTTATCCTCCCCAAATCTTTCAGTGAGTTCTGTTCAATGCTTATTTCTTCTCCTAGACTTTTACTGGCCCTGCCTCAGTTGGTGTGCACAACTACACCTGGCAGGGAAAGGTGGAAAAATCAGTCTGAGTCAGTCTTGTCCAGTCAGGTAGGAGAGAATGAAGCACTGCTGAGGGAGCAGGAGAAGTGGAGCTGAGATGTTCAGGTGGGGAGAGAAATAGATGTGAGAAAGAAATGTGTACATGGGGACCAGAGAGGAAAGAACAGATGTAAAGAGTGAGAGAATGGCTGTTATGAAACCTGGGCACCAGAATTAATTGATGAACAGAGCACTGCAGAGGTGGCATATGGGTGGCTGTTTTGGGTGAACTTAACTCTTTGCATTTGTGAGGTATAGCAGACATGCTGATGAGGTCAGGTGCACTAAGATCATTGTGACAAAGGTCTTGAGAGATAGAAGGTCTGTTGTCAGAAGGTGCAAGTTACAGCCACTTCAAATGGGTGACAGGAATTTAAGAGATTAATAAAATGTGTAAATTATAGCTATAAAGACTCTCTTTGGAGATACTTAAGATGTTCCATGAATTTATCCTTTAACAAGTTCCAGGGACTGCCTTTCATCCTTTTGGCAACACTTAAAGTGTCCTGAGTCTCTACTGGAATGGGACTTGGTCCACTGTTCCTAGTGCATCATGCTGCTCCATCTCAACCCTAGACTGCTTCTAATAAACGAACTTTCACACTGTCTGTCTGCAGTTTCATTCTGTTGAATCCCTTGGACACCTCATCATCTGTGTTTCTCACTAAAGGCCTTGAGATACGTTTTGTTAAACAGCTAAGAGAAAATTGCTTTGGGAAAGCTGCTGATGTAGTTCCTTTTGCCTTTCAGAACATAATCCAGCAGATTTGTAGTTATTATAACAGATCTCTGTTTAGAGCAAGGAAGATTTCTCAAGGTGCTGTTTAAAACTTCCTGGTTTGTGCTGCAGATTGTTAATCAGTCCATGACAGCATAAATAAAATTAGAGGGTTTAATTAAAACTAATGAATGAGTGAATGGAGAATACACAGCATGTTTCACTTGTAGCACACTAGTGCTGTGAATAATTAAAATGTCACAAAGTAGGAGATGTCTTAGTAAAATTGTTGGAGCTGCAAAAATAGAGGCCCCTGGACTTTGGTAGTTTGGGAAGGTTTTGCTCTTTAAATTGGTTGAAGTATTTTTATATAAGTTAGAGGAAAGAAACAAAAACACTTACAACTCTGATTTTTATTAGTATGGAGTCAAAGCTGGCAGCTTGGTGCCAGACAAACCCTACTACTCTTTGGATTGGTTTGCACGTCTCTAAAGGTCTGTGTTCATACTGTACTAATCCTAAAACCCTATCACTCAGGGGATTAGTTTGTTCTTTTGACTCATCTATTACTCTATTCTTGCAAAATAAACTAATTATTACAGGCTATTATATTGTTGATACTTATTAATGTTCTATCTACTCAAATCACAAGCATTCTTTTGATTTAAACCCAAACCTGAACCATAGCCTGAGCTGGATTTGTCTTTGGCTCAGATTTGGTTTATGTGACATGGTCAAATAACAGGCCAAGAAAATAATTTGATTTGTGCTGTTTTAAATAGATTCAGGAGGCATGAGATTGGAATTAGAGAGATGAGGTAAAGAGGCTGATCAGACTATTGTAAAGCTTGGGATTACATACTAGACCCAGAGTATAAATTCTTGGAGCAATAGGAAAACATCTTTCATCTTGCTGCTGTGCAGTGGCTTGCTGTTGTCCGTGGTATGAAGCACTTTATACCATCCCTCTGTGACTTATTCTGAGGTTGGTATTCTTCTCATCTCCCGACTTTTTCCCAGATCTATTCTTCTGTCCATATGACAGCTTCTGAGGCAAGGATTCTGTTGGAACATGAAATAGGATCTGGATAAATGTTCTGGCTACTGACATCGCTGATGAAATAATAATGCAGCCTGCTTTCTGTGTCAGAATGACCCAAGGTGAGCTTCAGTGAGGGACCTTACTCAGTGTAGGGGTTTAACTACACTTATTGAGAGGTTTAAAAGTACCATAACTCCATCAAAGGCCTCTAGAGGCCATAGTCTAATGGTAGGCAGTACTGGCTGCACATGGGAATGGGGTAAAAAGGTGAAGATCATCAAGGAGATAAGTGTCTATGCTGTTGTATAATCCTAGCTGTGTCTCATGAAATTCCTTATGATGGATGAATAAATAAATTTACACTGAGAATTTTCACCAATTTTGCTTGGTAGGTCAAGATGAGAAGAGCAGTGCAACTTCCAAGTGGCACCATAATGTCTTCCATGTCCAGACTGGGTATGCAAAACCTCATGAATAACAATATCCTCAACATATTCCCTCTCAGTGCTTGGCTGTCTGTTTAGCAGAAGATCGGAGAATTGTGGTAATGTTCCCTCTGAGCCTTAAACACTTAGAACAGAATAAGTAAACTTTGCCAGGAACACAAATGATTTATTAATGTTACATTAAATACCATTTAAAAATATGGCATAACTCTAACCTGTTCACCATTGACTTAATGCTTTGGCATTAAGAGTAGTGTGAAAACAACTTTTGAAGAATATGGAGGGGTTTGCCATATATGATAAAAGTTTTTTTCCATATATGTTTTTGGTCTATTTTGGTCCAAAATTACAATATTTTGGAAGCAGAACATTAAGAAACTACCTAAGAAAAAACTTAATTCTCCCTGCGTCTCACTTTGGATGAGTTGAGTTGGGGGAAGTTATACTAAAGAAAATGTGTAACCTTTCGATATGTTACAAATCCTGAATATTTCTGCATTGTCAAAACTTTCTAGGTTTTCTGACTCACCCTGTAGCATTAGGAGCCTTGGTTACCCAGAAAAGAATAATAATTAATAACAACCAGAGTTAATCAGGTATGCTCAACTCCTCACATAAATTATGCTGGTTTATGTGAATTCTTTGACTTTAAGGGTTAAATTAATAATTCACTACAAATTAACAAAAATCATACATGCAATTGAAAAAATATCTTCCCACTGGTTACTTTAAGATTCAGTTTTAATTAAAGGTTTAGTACTCATTTTCAATCAGTCAGGGCTTATATACTGCTGCTGATGACATCACTGTAAATCTGGGGTGAAGTTCTTATGAAGTCAATGGCATTACTCCAGATTTACATAGATCTTGCCAAAAGCAAAATAGACTCCATCAACTAAAGCATTCCCTTATCTTCAAAGGGAATTGGTTTCATCTGTAATAAAATATCTCAGGGCAGCCTAGGCTAAGCCTAGTTATTTGGCTTCACTGAGCTGTTTTATGTGAATGAATCTTTTTAGATTTGAGCCTAAAAGGTTGAAATCCATAAGCAACCTTCCATACAGCACTGGAGCAGATCCAGGCTCTATAGAGCCTTTGCTAAGATGCTTTTCATTAGGGCAAGATGAAGTTAAGTTTGAAAAAGTTTGTTGGTCTTTTCATAAGAATACTTGTAAAAACTTGTATTTCTTAAATTGCAGAGGCTGCAAAATATGATTACAATGTAGCTAGAAAGAGGCAGGCGTGAGGTGCTTGAGACTGTGCATGCTGGTCTGTTTTTGCAAGGGATAGTTGTATTTAGGTATCTTCTCTTTCTGTATATATCACATTTTTTCCCAAACACGGATCAATCAGTTACCTTATTGGTTTGGTTTCTTAGTTAATTGTGAAGTGCTCAAAAAGCAGAACTTCAGATCAAAATTCCTCAGTAACTAGTCCCATGTTTTTAATTCAGGTTTACTGAGTTTAATGCTTCCTACAGGGTGGGGTATATGGTGTATACTTTTAGAATGCAGGAGATCTGGCTTGTATTTTGCCATGTGGTTATGTAACAACACTTTTGTTTAGGTATCTACGAAAGGTATTGCTATGCTTTCCTTCAGGGTGCACAATAGGAACTGTGAGCCAGTAAGCTCTGCATTAAAATATATGTCCTTGCTCAGTCCATTCAGCATGCTGGCACAGTCCTTCCTCATTCCTGTATCTTCTGCAAGGATAATATGGAGTAGATCTAGAATTAGTTCACACAGCCCAAGATTTTTTCTAATGGAAGTTTTGCATCCTTTCTGTGTATGGGAAAGTTGGCCTGGTGCTGCTTTTCCCGTTCAGTCAGGTAGGATGTTTGATACTCCTGGACATGTCAGTCTTACCGTGTAGCAATGTCTCTGCTGTTCTGCACGTGTAGGAAACACAGTGCTCCCAGAACTGCAGGGTAAGGGTAGATGGCTGCACCGTGCAATGCACTGTCGGGGGGGCTGGAGAAAAGATATCTGAGGGTAGGCTGCTGATGCAAATACGACTTTGTCAGCACTCAGTATGCTTTCAAGATGAGCAGGCTGAGCTAGCAGATCTAGGAACTCATATCTCCTGCATCAAAAGGAAGCTTGCAAGACTTTTTTCAACATATACGTGAAGAACCAGGTAGTGAAGAAGAGATTTTTTCCTTTAATTGAATGGAATCCACCTCTCATTGCTAGGGAAACCTTTGTCTTCTCTGAATGTTTTTGATAAAGATATGCTGTTTTACAGTTGTCTCTGTAGAGTAGCTGGAAACAGCTTTCCTTTATAAT
Organism: Sakesphorus luctuosus; assembly: GCA_013396695.1. Taxonomy (NCBI): domain Eukaryota; kingdom Metazoa; phylum Chordata; class Aves; order Passeriformes; family Thamnophilidae; genus Sakesphorus; species Sakesphorus luctuosus. The sequence continues at coordinate 1,457,113 of VWZD01013789.1, read as the reverse complement.
TGGAAATATTATGACAACATAAAACCCAAAAGTTAGACTGAATATCAAAGAACTTTATGACAGATGAATTTATTACAGTTAAACCAGCCTAAAGAAACATCAGAAGGTCTGTAGCATGAGCTACATGCAATCTTTATATACACAAACCTAGGAAAATAATGTGTGAGGAATAATCTTAGATTCTTATATCAGAAAGACAAAGAAAAAGAACACTAAAGAAAGTAAAACACTGGGGCAGAGGTCCAGAGTAGCTCAGAATTCTCCATCCTTATTAGGTAATTGGAATTGTCATTGTTGCATCTTGTGTGTTGTTGCTCATAGTATTCATCTGATTTTAGACTGTTTATGCCAGCAGGCCATGGAGTCATGCAGCTGTGAATCAACTCCAATAACTAGGATAGGATCAATACCTAATTCTATAAAGAAATCCTCTTAAAAAGTACAGGAGACCAAAGTTTGGATTAATAGAGTTTTCAGTGCACACCAACTGCATGTCAGACAGTTACCAGCATCCCTGATACTATTTCAACTGCCTCAAAACCACAAACCTCAGCAAGTACAGAAAGTGAAAGCAGTTTTAGAATGATCTGTGCTAGAGCAATTCCCTCCTCAATAGGTCTAAGCTAACCCAAACTGATGCTTTTTACACAAATGATTACAAAGAGAAGCCAAAATTTTGTCAAACCAATAGTGCAAACTTAACATATTGGCCCCTTGGTGTCATTTGAAGAAAATTAATGCAGAGGGCCAAAGAGACAGAGTCTGCAATATGTAATGCTCCAGAGGCATAGCTGAGATTTTGTTCCTAGTGTAGCAAAAATAAGTGCTCTTGGCAAGTCATAGGGGAGAAATAAGACATGTGCATAAGTAAGATTAATCAGTAAAGCCAGCTTCTATCTCATGAGTTATATCTGACATCAAGAAGGCCAAGGTTGTTTGCATGTTAAATTTGTGCTACTATAGGAAAGGAAAAATAACAAAGAATCTCTTGTTCAAATTGTGCGTAGATTTGAATAACTGGTAAGCACTAGTGAGAGTAGGTGGAGGGGAAGAAGGAGTGGGGACTTCTCTTTCCTCTCTCAAAAAACCTCAAAATGTTAAATCATTGCCCAAGTAAAATCAGTGACAATACTTCTGTGGCTCCTAGAGGAATCAGGTCCTGCCCATGGTTTGTACATTCTGGATTACAGTGGAAGAGCAGATTTTTTCATTTGCTCAGGAAAACTCAGAGAACTAAGTGGTAATGATAACTGGCTAAAGATCCTGATTCTCTCTGCATAAAATGCTATATCTGTTAGCTAAGAGGCAAGAGAATTTATCCTCAGTTAGGATCAAATAGGTTTTTGTGAACCACTATTGTGTGATTGAGTAATGAGGGGACTGGGGAAAAAGAAGCAGCTGTCAGAGTGCACCGGGGATGCCCGCAGGCTGCAGGTCCCCTGCTCACCTCCCCTTACTGAAATGACCTGATACAGAAGTGCCTCTTCTCATGTGCACTGAGCAGTGCTGGCTCAGTGTGTACTGCTTTGTCTCCCTTTGCAACAAACCACTGTGCTAGCTGTCTGCCTTTTCTGCAAGGACAGAAAGGTGTGAAAGAGAAATACTGGGTTTCTGCAGCATAGCTCCCTGTTTCACTCCTAGATTTTCTGGCACAGTCAAACTGTTTGATCCACTGGGCATGTTTTTCTCTACATCAAAGACAGCTCTCTGCAGGGTTCAGGAGAAGGCACATCAGCAGAAACAAAAGGTGTTCTTTCTGGACATGAGGCATAGATACCCAGTCTTGTTTTTTTAAAGTTTGTTGAGCAGGGCAATACAAGTACTCTTCATGTGTTTAATGCTATTTTCCTGCTGGTCTCTTCCCCCATCAGTTTATTGGGTCTTACTTTCAGATCTTAGTGCACTTGTCAGGCTCAAGCCACCCTCACTGTTAGCAAGGGGAGGGGGAAGTGCTTCCAGTGTAGCAGAGTTGACTGTCAGTCGACAAAGGACTGCGCTTCCTCCTGGAGAATCACATTTCAAGCTTCTGCCCAGGTCATGCAGCACAGGGATGCTCCCACATAGGCCCAAGCCTTCAAGGCACAATCTGGATCTATTAGTTTTGTGGCAGTGGTTGTCTAGGTAGGTTCCCCCAGGATTGAAATGAGACACCTCCTGTGCTGAAAACCCTTAGGTCTACCCAGACTGAGCTAAAGTGGGCTTTGCAATTAAGGTTTGTAAAGTGCTTATATCCTTGGGGAAATGACCACAGGGATTGGGAGGAGTGTGAACAAAGACTAGCCAAAGACTTGTAGCAGCCACACAGGTGTCAGGTGTTGGAAATGCTGGGCACCGTGGCAGAAAGGTGAGTAGATAGGGGTCCCTATTTAATTTCCATGGCAGGACTTGGTATGGAAAGCACTGTGGAAGAATGTTTGTTGCTGTAGTATCAAAACCAAGCTGTTAAACTGAGTTTTGTCTTGCTGTCTGTGATAAAAGTGTTGTACTGCTTCTCTTTGACAGAAGGAAGGCTAACAATTCAGGACAAGTTTTTCCCCTCTCTGTTGAAATGCCAGTTTTCCCAGAAGAGAGAAACCAAGAGGTACCCTAACACAGTTTAGGAGATCAACCACTGTACAGGCAAAATGGAACTCACTGGATAACATCAGAAGGAGAAAAATGCACTGCTTATGCCACAAACTTGTCATCATGTGAAGCGTTTCCAAAGGATTTTGGATGTTGATGCCATTAAAGGAAGAAACCAGTACCCACAGGGTCCTACTAGATGAGTAAGATGGGGAAGGTGCAGCAGGACTGGCTGATGAGCCAGTGGCAGTGGCAGTGCCACCAGGCTGAGCAGCTCTGGCCAGCTGGCTGGCTTGAGCCCAGGGGCCTGCGCATGTTTTGACTGTGTGCAGAGTGGCAGGCTCACTCCCTGTGTACGCATTTACAAGGCACCAGTGCCCAGTTTATGTGGACGCTTTGTGAGCATTGCACCCATGCTGTGTGCAAATAAGAGAGCTTCTTAAAAGTAGCAAGCCTTAAGGTGAGCCTTTGTGTGTGGGGAAGCTGTTGGTGTAGGAATATGCTAGCAGTCCTGCTGCCTGCTCAGTAAGTATTTTGAAGAGAACATTCAGACAAGAGGCACTGGCTGCCTAATGCACTGCTAGATAAAAGATGTAAAGATGGAGTTAAAGGTAAGGTTGTGTATCAGTCATTTAAAGGTTAAAATCACATTGTAATAAGCTATGCAGTTCCAGGAACTTCTGAATACAGATTACATCGGCAAGACAACCTATCATGTTAAGAACATATAAGACTTTGTCTTCAAGATAATGACGATTAAAACACAATAAAGCTGGCTTGAAAATCACTGTCCTCCAGCCCTGTCTTGCAAGTTGTGAGAAGAAAGGCCCACTAATATGGTTAACATACAGATTAGTGCAGCAAATGGACCTGTTAGCTACCCTGAAGTTTATTTCTTTGTCTCCATAGAGCTACTCTGTGCTCCTTGGAGAGAATGAATGGATGAATGTAAGTGTTGATAAATTTACCTGCTTCTGGAGTCCCTGCATAGTGCAAGTGCCTTGGGACAGAGTACTTGCCCTGTGATAGAAAGTTTGATGACTTGTGCCCCCCTGTTTTCTGGTCTAGCTCTGTATTGTCTCATAGCAGAGACATCCTTTGCTCTGCAGCTGTCATAACACTTGCAAACCACCCACCCTTCACAGGAGCAATTACATGTAACCCAACCCCTTGCCGTATGTGCAAGCTGATCTCTCCCACTGCCCTAACTCAGGCTCCAGAATCCCTTTGTTTTGCAGCGCTGTCACCTCTATAGCCATTGCAGCAAAGCAGCTTCATTACTTTCCAATTTGTGCTCTGGACACTGAGACCTCAGACCTGCTGGCCTTCTCCCAGTGGAATTCCACTTAAGCACCTCAGACAGGGTGCTGTTTGCTGACATTCTTTTGCCTGCCTATTGTGTGCTCTATCTTTCTCCTAATTTTATCAAGTTACTTATTAGCCATAATTTTTTCTTCTGATTTAATTGTCTCCTTTCTACTCTGCAGCAGAAATTTGCCACAGAGTTTAGCTTATCGGCACTGATTTATTTGAGTACTAGTTGCAGTTTACCACAGACTGCCTTTCCATCCCTGTGCTGCTACATTCCTTGGTGTGTCCTGGGCCAATCTGAATGGGGATCATGGGGAAGAGCTCTGACAAAAGAGGACCCATCTCTGTGCTATGAAATCCAGTTAGGTTTGTATTGTTTCCTTCAGTACTTTTAGATCAGGAAGTTTGCTAAGATGGGCAGACCTTTGGGGCTGCAGTTTTTGCCACTGTTAGATTTACTTTCTTATCCAGTGTTTGATTTGAGCTGAGATGTTCTGATTGGCATCTGTATTTTTGTTGCTTGGAAGTTTGATGTTTGTATCCCCTTTGAATTTAGCTCCACCCCCCAATATCGCCCCAGATCCCCCAGACACAACCATTAATAGGTTTCTTTTTAGCAAAAAGATGTATTAAATATTTCTATTTGACCAGAACAGCTTTTCTGTTTCTCAGGAAACCTCCATTTAAGTTCAAACCAAAACATAGTCTGTACTGGCTATTTGATTCATTGATATGTCAGATAGTTAGTTCACAATTATTGCTGATAACTTTTATTTATCCAACTTAACTCTGTACAGCTTCTGCAAAAACTCTTTGGAAAACTACTGGAACTGGAAATGCTCCAGAGACCACATGTGATGGAGATGGTCCTCCTGTGACTCACTGCTCAGGCAGATCAGAGCTTTCCTCATGTCCAGTCATGCTCTGAATCGCTGGTGTTGCTTTGAAAACTGAACTCATGTCACCTGCAGCAGTGTCTTTGCTGTGGGGCTCTGTGCCTCTCCTGCATTTGTCCCTCTGACCTTGCTGGAGGTGGACGCTGAGTGGGACTTTTCAGACTATTAGACTTCTAACAAATTTTTCCAGGAGAGCACCAGTTCCATAGAGCTTGGTAGTGACCTGGGTCAGCCTCCCTGGGTTCAAGGACAGCATTAATTTAATTTTTATGCCTTCATGGTATTTCTAATAAACACAAGTGGCAATTAAGCAAAAAGTAGTGAAAAGTTACTTAAGATTTCTTTCCTGTTTCTTTGGCCAGAAGTGTTAGCCAGCTCTACTAAGTGTTCCCTAGGGAGTTGTGTTTCACAGTTAAAAGTAGGACTCATAGGCTAACCCTTGAGTTTTAAACTTAGGCATCTCAATAGAGATAGTCTAAAGATAAGTCCAACTTGGAGCAGGAATCCTCAGAAACATAATTCTGCAGTAAAAAATACGCTTTCTGGCTAAGCCAGCTGTCTGTGGCGCTGTTGAAAGAAAGACACTGATGTTGGCTTGCCCTCTCCTGCCCCTTCTGTATTGAGACACACGGGAAAATGCTGTTGTGTGCATGGGGAAGGAGAGGCCAAGGGGCTGAATTCACTCTGTGCCACAGAGAGACAACTGCCAGGTGCCAGTTTGACATTGGTTTCACTGGTCTGGAATGCTACTCATTTGTGAGATGTGCCTTCAGGTGAGGTGACAATGGTTGTCTAAAGCCAGCATCAGAAAACTCTGGTAGCTTGGTTGTGCCATGAAGTCACCAAACCTAGAGGTCATTGTTGGGGAGGAAAATTGCATTGAAATAAAGCACCGAGACTGACTGTACTGTCCTCCCCTAAGCAGCCAGTCCTTGGGTCACATTCGGCCTACCCAAAATTTGTGCCTGACATGCAAAAGAGCTGCCTACGCACGGGTCTGTGGGTGTGCGATGGGTCAGTGTCCTGCTCCCCGCGCCTGAGCGTGTCCCACGGAGCGGCGCTGTGCAGCTCCCGGCGGCTCACGCCATCGTGTCTGCGGCATTAGTTCTAAAAAGAAAAAAAGAAAGGAATCTGGCCATTTTTTCTGACCAATAGATGGTGCTCTTCAGCTGATTTTCTGTCTTGAGTGGGAGGTTGGCAACGTTTTCAAGCAAGCCCTTTCGTATTGTTAACAGTAGTAAATCTTTTCTGGACTGGGTTGAACTTCCCAATTATGGAATGTTTGGAAACTCTCTTTAGGGCAGGTCTGATTGATTAGGCAGATTTTTTTTTTCCCATTTGCAATTAAGATTGTATTTAAACAATGGTGAAACAACAGAAAACATTATACTATATGTACAGTGTGCCGCTGGCAGCCTGACATCTTATGACTCTTAAATTATACAATGATGACCTAGTACCAAATAGGAACAGAGCATGTTCATAAATACGCTATCAACTAGGAACACAGCATGCTTTTGAACTCCCTGAAGCCTTGAATAATCACATTGTGACAAACTAATACACCCAGGTGGTTGATATACGAGAACAGAGTAGCTCCTTCCTGGCACTTGGGACCCTTGTATTGGAGATAGACTTTCACAGCTGATTTAAGCTAACTGACAGCTATGCTGTGGGTGAACAGGGTGCTGCTGTGTACCCCTCTGCTGCCAGCTGTGTGTTTGCATCCTCCATGTGTGGGCAGCTCTTATTACAGAGTATTCTGAATTGGAAGGGACCCACAAGGATCATGTCATGCAGCTCTTAAATGAATGGCCCATATAGAGGATCAAACACACAATTCAGTGTTATTAGCACCAGGCCCTAACCAACTGAGCTAATCTCATGCAACTATATCTCGATTTTTCCCTATTTTATGAAGTTTTCTCTGATATTATTTAGTTAACACACTTTTGCTGAGAGGTAGAGTGTGTGTCTCCTGCTCTTGCTCTTGTCTGTGTCATCTCATTCCCCTTTTTCTGCCAACTCTGCTGTTTGTTACATCCATCTGTAACCTCATTGAGCTCACTAAAGTAGGTGAAAATTATCAGTGGAGAGTGTTAGCAAGACCCTTTCACTCTTTCAGCAACAATGAGCCTAGGAATCCGTTTAGTTTGCTGAGGGAACTGCAGTCAGAGTCTTCAGGAACTTGATCTTGCTCACCTGAGGTTGACAGCAAAATGCCACCTGACATGGATGCCACAGAAGCAGTCCCTGGGCCCCAGTTTTGCACGTGGTTGTATGAAACAGCCCAGGCATGGATTTTATGTTCTTCAAATAGCTACCTATTGTCTATGTCACCCTTAGGAAAACAATGTTTTAAAGGACTCACAGCTGCTTATGTGCAGGCAGTGTATCACAAGGGAGAGATGTGTTGCATCAAAGATAATGCTCTGCAAATGCTACATCTGAGAATAACTTCGCAGCTGTCTCTTGATTTACTTATAATCAAGGGCATGTGAGCTGCAACTTCCTTCCTTTGCTCTTCTTTGTCAAAAGGACCTGTTTAATGTAAACCTAGGAAGGATGAGAGGATGTTTCTTTATGCATTGCTGGTGGTTATATGGAGAGCACTCACTTGAGTCACTCTCTTGGGGGTGTGGAGCTCATGCTCCCACATGAGCTCAAGAGAAAGTATCCAATGTGTTCAAGCTGGCAGTAGTTTCATATCAACTGCCCTTCCCCCAAAAGTGTTATCACAATGATCTGATGCATTTTTACGGGTACAAAATCTTCCCCAATTACAGAGCGGACAGAAACATGACAGCAATTTGTTCCGGTTAATAACTAGAAATAAATTGGGATGAAGACAAGTGTAAACCAGATGCATAGAGAACAGGAACAAAGTTACAAACTGTTGAAGAAGTGCTTGAGGTTTCTTGTGCCCATTGCTCTTCAAAACATACGTAAGTTGAAAGTGCTTATCAGATCCATGGTGCTTTGTTCTTCCACTGCGAAAGGACAGTTATGAGCTGCTGAGAACAGGGAGAAGCTTTGCTTTGAACAGCATATGTGGGAGCAAATGTAGATGGTTGGGCTGCACTAATGTAATTTTGGAACGGGCTTTTCTAGTGGCTGTTTTGAGCCAGAGAAGCACAGACTGCTGTTCGTTTATTTGTTTGTGTGTTTTACCATTAACTCAATAGTTAATAAGGAATGTTCTTACCAAGGCTATCTTGGGTTTTCTAAGACTGTTTCTGGTTCTTGTAGCCTCTGTTAACCAGTAAACTCAGTTGAGGCACATAGATTTATACTTTGGTTTCCATCTGTCAGCAAAAATATTAGGAATTGTTTCTCTCTCTCTCCCTTTTTTTTTTCCTCTCCAGGATGTCGTCTACTTGTTTTCATGCTCAGAAGGTTTGCATCCACCTGGTTTCTTAGTGATGTCCTAGAAGTAACTGGAATGATCAAGGACTGAGAATATGCATTTATTGAGGGTAAGAGGGGAAATTCTCTGCACTGTCAAGTCTTGCTTGTGTTATGATTTCCATGTTAGGAAGCATCAGTAACATGTTCTGGAAGAATCCAAAGCACAAAATTTTGCTAATGGCAAACTCTGCTTTTAGCACAGTTGCACATTAGAGTTTCTATTAATTGCAGCTGTGGATTGGTCTGAGACATGAGGTTGGTCACTATCTAGAATCAAGAAGGTTTGGGAAGGCTCAGATCATCTGTTCAGAGGCAGATGTCAGCAGTAGTGTGTATGCCCAGAAGCTACAGAGTGTTGACAGCTGACTTGGAATTGCATCTAGCAGCAGAATTTTTCTAAATTATTGGATCAATGTCAGAAAAGGAACCCCAGTTCTGGTTGCCTCAGCAGCACATGTGACCAGTACTTAGCTCTGTGTATTTCTGCAGTTACAAGTTCATTTGTGCTGCTGTTCTGTGTCAGAAAGTTTAATACGTCCCAGAGCACCCCACTCTGGGTACTGGAGGCTGTGTGTCCACTTTGCAGTGTTTATTTCTCTGGAGCTGAGTGTGTGGTAGCCATAAAAAAGAGGCTTCACTAAAATCAGGGTGGTTTTATTTTTCTGTGACATACTTCTTTCTCATGTGTGTAATTCAACAGAGTCTAAAAGCTCCTCTCACTGGAATACAGTTGGAAGGCATAGGGGCACATCCATCTTTTAATGAACCTCAGTCTTGACAGAAATTCACATGATGCCTGACACAGTCAGGCCAAGGGGGCTATGGAACTCTGCCTTCCAGAAAGCTGTATGTAAGCAAGAGCAGCAGATACTTTAAGAACAGCAATTTTATTTTCTGTCACCTCATCTTCATCAAAGGTAATGTAGCTACTTGTCTTGCCAGCTCAGCCACAGTTTGCTCTGGTGGGATCCAGCCAGCATAATGTGTTCCTGGTCTCCATGGACTCTGTTAGCTCAGACCCAGTGTCAACTCACTAGGTTTTATTGTTGCCATCAAATTTAAACATTTTGTTTAATCATCAAATTTTTTTACTAGCTAGGTGGGAATGGCCAGGATTACTTGGCTGCTATAGATCTTCTATCTGCCAATTATTTGGATGAATTATAGATATTAGCAGGCCTGCAAAAACAGTGGTTAAGCAGGCTTGCTTTCTTCCAGCTCATTAAACCATTTAGCATTTCTTTACTCTCCAGTTCACATAATATATATAATAATCTGACCATCTATTTGTCAAGGGCCCAACCTCTACTGAAACACAAAACAACCACCACTTATTCACAATTAGAGGTGCAGGCTATTATATTTATTTAATAGAAGGAACATAAATCTAGGCAGAGGAGCATTTGGAGTGCTGTGGGAAAGGAACTTTTACAGTGAGGCCACCTTCTATAGTCTATTTGAAGCAGTTGCTCAAGAAATACGTATCAAACAAAAGAAATTGACTGTTCCCCAGATCCTAAAAGGTCCCAGCTGCTCCAGGCAAGGCCATCAGTAGAAGTGTGATCCTTTCAGACATGTAGTGGCCATTTCTGCTGCTCCCTGTGCAGCACTTTGCAGGTGCAAAGACAGGGAAAGTGGGAAGTGATCAAGGCATAGCATTTATCCTTGGGCATTCTGCATGGGGGGGAGATGTTTTCTGGAGTGTGTGTGTAATGGCTATTGAATGATGCATGCTGTGAAAGTGGTTAATTTCAGAAAGCTTAATCTATCACAGATTCTGCAGTGGTCCTGAAGATTTGTTTCCTGAAATTGTATTTTCCCCACTTTGTCCACCCACTCTTTGGGAAGAAAACCAAAAAATTTCTAATATTGTTAGGAAGCTGCCCATGGATATAGCAAATTAAATCTCTTAGTGGGACTTGCCTATTCTGATAAGGATGGCCTCACTTGAAGGGGTGTGATAATTCTGTGTGGCTCATTTGATGAAATTGCTATTCTCTTTGCCTTTGGTTTGCCTCAGCTGTGGCACTCGAGCATCTAAACAACCAGCTGCATTCACTTGGTCATCTTTGCGGCAGTTGTGCTTTGCAGTTGTGCTTCACAGTTTTTGAAATAATTTTGAATGAGAGTTCATGTATAAGGTAGAGTTGAGAGCAGAAATAAAACATGAGCAACCTGCAGTTTAGAGCAGACTGGGATGTAAGCTGTTTCCAGGGAAAGGTCTCCAATACTGACATCTGTGACACAGGCGTAGACTATGCAGTGTCCTGAACTGGTGGGGGAGTCTTTGTTCTCCTTCGGTACAGTGACTTAGATTAGTGGTAGACACATATACTGCCAGGAAAATATAAAGAAATACTTATTCATATGTCCTATCTTTGCCTTAAAGAGGCCATTTCAATGAGGAAGAATAAGGGAAGGTGCAGCTCACAGTGCCCTTGATTGCAAGTAAATTAAGAGACAGCTGGTAGGTTAGTGTGTGCTGTTGGAGAAAATGAGGATATGAGGAACTGAGTGGATGCAAATAATTATTTCTTCTTGGTTGACTCCATGCTTCCCTCCTCTTCCCTAGGGTCAATTCTACTGACATAATTTTCCATCAGAAAACCTTAAGTTCAAGAAAACTACATTTTCTGGCAGTAGAATACTTAATAGGTACGACAATGGCCCTGCTGACCTGGCTACTTGAGCCAAAAGCCAGAGTCAGAGTTGTATCACTATGAAAGTTTTGTCTCAAGTTCAGCTTTTCTCTCTCTTTTCTAAAAGGGGAACAGGTCATTGTTCAGGAGGCAGAGGCTGTCACCAGCCTTGACTTTTTACATTTGGTCCAGCAGCCATGGAAAGCATTGTCTGGTCTAGCCCTGTGGTGGCTGAGAAAATACAGAAGCTTTTTAAAATACAGAATGTGATGTCTCATATATTTCAAACTCTGTTTTTCTGGTACAAGAGAAATACTCTGAAGGGACAAGTAAGCTGTGTAATTTTTAAGTAAGATGAATCAATGTCCTTTGCTCCTATTCTCTGAGCCATTCTTCACCTTCAGAAACACCATGCAGTTGAAATCTGCTCCTCAATTCATCCTAGGGTTGGTTCATGACAAGTCCCCAAACCTGCTCTGGCAGTGTGTCGGCATCATTGGCTGCTCTGGCAGCGTGTGGGTAAACATCCTCTGAGAAACTAAAGCGTGAGGCTGAAGGAAATACCCTGTGTATTTGTTGCTGGGGGAACCAGACTGCTGTTTAATCTTTCATTTCCTACATGCAGAAGTGGTCAGCTGTGACCTAACACTACTGTAATCTGGAAGATTTGAGACTGTTTGCTAAGTCTGATGTCTGAACTGGAAGTGAAAGAGATACCATGCAAACTGGATCTTCTTAGGGTGAAGCAAGAGCAGAGTTATGACAGCTGAGCTGGAGATCCTAGATCAGAGGATGTCAATTCAGAATGTAGCTCTTCTCTGCAACTGCCTTAATGACATCTACAGTGTGACCTCTGGGAGAGGACCTTAGCTAATGTGTATGAGGTGTCTGTGAACACAGAAAAATATCAGAAAGGCCAGGAAGCCTGGCCAAAATGTTATCAGTGTGTTGGTAATGTGGTTGCTTCTGTTTCAAACACTGAGACAGGTATCCTGTGTAGTTCCACTTCACAATGTGATGTTGCCATGGCTGAGCTGTATGTGAAGTTTGAAAAAAGTCTATGAGACCAGTAGTTGTTTGTATTGTCATACATTTGCAGCTAAGGCAGCTAAATGCCTCCTTGACACCCGATCCCGTCAGATCCCGGAAGCTAAGCAGGGTCAACCCGGTTACTACTTGGATGGGAGACCTCCTGGAAATACAGGGGGCTGTAGGTTCTAGTCCTGAGGACTTCACTGTCACCGTCCAGATCAACCTTAGGAGTTAAAGGGTGGGGCCAGTTCTGCACACGCTGTGCCTCACCTAAAAAATCCACTTCACAGTCTCAAAGGACACACCCACGTGGGGAGAACCCCTCCCAAATCTTCGTTTGTGAAGCTGAGCCATAAACATACATTTGCAACTGCTTGATACTGAGCAACCACTCAAGGCTTAATAGAGGTTGCAGTAGTCAAAAACTGTTGGGAAAGCTCTGAGGCTGCCCTGGGCGGTGGTGTGAGACCCAGGCATGCACACGCTCACACATACATGCTGGCCAGCATGCTACAGAGGTTCCCAAAGCGTTGTGCAAAAAATAACTTGAAAAAGGAAACGGTGTTGTTGAGAATATTTTCAGAATGCAAAATAAACTCTGGTCCAAGGGAAGGTATTACTTTGGAAGGAAGCCAGAAGGCAAATACAGCCATGACCTGCAATGACCACAGCTTCTCTCTTCTGATCCTGGCTGGCTTCTGGCCTCCTTAGGGAGTGCAGTATCAGTTAAAGAGAGAGCCAGCAGCTTCTGTTCTTATTTATCTCTATGGTGAAAAGATCAGACAGTCAGGGTACTAGGACTGAGCAGTGCTTTGACTTGGTGAGTAAAAAGCCTGGTGAAAAAATCTCTCTGTGAATTTTTAAGCTTCCTTGTGAAGGGGAAGAGGATGAATGCTGCAGAAAAATGTTCTCACTGAACAAGAGCAAAATACCTAAGATGTCTCTCTTCTCCAAGTTCAAATTCACACTTATTCAAGGACATGGTTATTTTAGTAAGAAGAGACATTTTTATTGAATTATGTCAAAGAAGTTATCTTTAAGGTTCATGAAAAGGGGAAGTGATACAGGATTCATTCAGGATTTTTTCCAAGCAGTAAACCAGTCTGTAAATATTATGCAAGCATCTTCAATCTGCTCATGCTGCTGGAGTCAAACCAACAATGTGTCCTCGCAAACAGACTGATGCACCATTCTTTGTGGTCAGTGGGATTCTCACTCTTGATTTAACAAGTCTTAGACAAAATCTTAGTTCTTTTAATGTGTGAGGGGAAATGGCAAAATAAGAAAGATTCTGACAAAAACAATCAACTTGGTGTGAAACTACCACCAGTAGTATACTCATCTCAGCCACTTGAATTGCTTGAAGAGACTCCATCTGAAGTCATAAGCAGTGTTCTATTTAGAGCAGCCTTATTCCAAGCATGGTGCTACATATTCTGTTTGTCTGAGCTTCTTCTTTATTGCTCTTCTGGGTGGTCTTCACTGGAGAATATCCATGACTTGCATGAAAGTTAGTGCTCCAAGGCCTTCAGTTGTGGCCAGTAGTAGGTGGTCCATCTTCCAAGGCTTTTAGACTTGACTGTCCAGTGCTCCATCACTGGAAGAGGTGGAGGTGGCTTTTCAGAAACCTGGACTTGGCCTTGCATGTCTGAGCTTTGACTTGACTTTACAAACCTAGACAGATTGCAGCAGCAGGACAGAACTGTACCTAGTGATCAAAGAGGGACTGATGCAGTTAGAAATACTGGTGGAAATACTTGTACTGAGCATGAAGTAGTTGTTTTGATAAGACACCTTCGAAAAAGTAATCTCAACATGAGAAGTTTTGTCTCAATGATAGCACAGGTGGGTCAGTGAGAGTGTTTTGTTATCTATGTTCTGGGAGTGAATGACTTTGGAGCCCTGACAAAGAGTGCACACCCGATTTTATTGGAACTAATTAGCAACCAACGGAAAAGTGTGTTCAAAATGATGAATTCCTCTTACTGAGCCCTAAGAGCTGCCCTTGTTGCACATCTGTGTCTGATTATGCCTCTTGAACTCTAAGACAGCTGTCTTACAGATTCGTTTTCTGTAGGAACTCAGGAAATTGCTCAGGAAAGCCACTGACACTACCTACCACTTACTGCCAGATCTCTTTCACTCTTCATGTGAAGAAACCTATTACTGGGAACTGTTGGCATGCAGCATGGTCCATGGCAGCCTAGCAATTAGGGTGGAATTTATAAAGAATGATTGCAATCGGCCCTAAATATTACCAATGGATGTGTATTCTTTTGGCTTATGGAAGAGTCTGCAAGGACTATGGCCCTTCCCTCCCACTGACAAATAATAAGAGATTCTACAAATCACATTGAGATCATGATGGGATTGATTAGGTGTAAGGGAGATAATATATGAAGGAGGATGTAAAGTGATACTTACTTGCAGATCATTAGTACAGTGAGAAATTTGACTGTTGTAATATTGACTCAAAATTTTGGCATTGGTTTTTCTGTGTGGAGCAGCCCTCAAAGTACTGCAAAAATGACTGTTTCATTTTTTATTCCATTTTAATCTAGAAAAAGGTAAGTGACTTGGAAAAACTCAAACTCATTCCTTATCTGGTTATTTTCCTGGTAAAAATGATTTGAAAGACACAAGGTGATTTTTTAAGTGCCTTGCAACAACTATACAGTCATCTCTTCCAAAGGGCATGTAGCCCACCAGTATCGACTTAAATGAGAATTTAGGGCTTCGGATTATATTGGTTAACTCATCCCTTCAATTCTCAGTATACTGCTTTGGACTATGATTTCATCAGATCTCAATGCTAAGCAAGAGTTGACCATGCCAAAACCTGTATAGGAAGCAGATAAGAACAGGTGTTTCATGAAATGGTGTTGGTTTATTGAGATATTTTATTTATTAAATCAATGTCCCAGCAAAGCTCTACAGTCACTGTGCTACTGAAGTTGCTTTGGTGGTTGTTTAAACATCACAGTCCTGTATTCTGCTAAAAGGAAACCATATTTGTTTTAAGCTTAGCATTGTTTGTTTGGACATCCTTGCCAAATAAATTTTGGTAACTTTTCTCCTGAATTTTCTTCTTGATTTCTGCACTCTGTAGCTATGTATCACTCTGTGATTCAGAAGTGAAACAAATAAGAGGCTGAAATATGTTTATATGAAACACTGACTGACTGAATCAGAAAGGTAAATTTACAAGAATCAAGGGATGATGAGAATCCTTAGAGCCACTGCTGAGTCTGTGCTGGCCACAAACTGGCCACACACAAGGACTGGGTCTGTTATATAACGGCTAGTTGTGTGTAGTCATGGGCATGTGCTGGCATCTGAGCAGCAAGTCTTCTGAGTACTGCCAAGGTGTCTGAAAGGTAGAAGTGTGTGCTCCACAAGAGAGATAGCCAATAGCATTAATGTTTTGGGTTTTTTTCAACTGTGGTTTTATTGTTGTTTCATCATGTAGAAACCCAGTGTTATGTGAAAGGAAGAGGCAAGACTATAAAGAAAAGTCTCACAGAAAAAAATATGACTCTAAAATTTGTCTTCAGAAGCAAGTTCATGGAGGCACAATTGATACAAAGAACGCAGACAAGGGAGGGCAGGGGAAAGAATATGGTTAGCAGAAAAAGGTAAAGAAAAGTAGGAAAACTATATTCCAGCATAAAATGAAGAATGATTTAAATACCACAATTTTTCTAGAAAGTCACGCAGATACTATGCTTGTTCAGGACATAGTAAATCAATCAGGGTTTTCATGTCTTAAATTTCCTATCTCAGATTCATTGCACTGCATGACCTTTCTATCAGACTAATACTACAAGTACCCCTTGACATTCCTCTCAAAACTGACAGCAATTTCTAATATTTGGTGGACAGTGGTGTACCAATAGATATTTCAAGAGCTAAAGGAGAAGAATCTGAGAGAGTTCAGATACATGAAACTTTTTGATCCAGCTCTGAGTGATGAATATTGTCTGGAAAATAAAGCTGAGAGGAGGATGAAAGTGAGTGTGAAATTTGCTCCATGAAAATTTAAAGCTAGTGTGGTGCTGGGGTCTAGCCCTGTACCCAAAGAAGAGGTCCAGAAAAAACCAGTGTTGTTGTTCAACCTGTGTGTAACAGGTGCTAAAGGCACTGCCGTGGTTGAAAATGTGTGTTTAAATCCTTCTCTTACTTCTTTAGTGGTGCAGGGGCAGGACCAGGAATAGCTTGTCCTGCCCTACCTGTATGGAGCCCTGTGTACCTGCACCTTGGCTGTGTGTAGGGTTGTGCTCAGTTTCTGCAGAGACAGGGCAATCCCATCTCCCTATCTGACTGTGGCTGAAAGTGCTGAGCCCTATTGAGGTGAATTAAAGGGAGAACCATAGCAAAAAAGAAGAATCGTGGATCCAGTATGAGGCTTTTAAATCTTTCCAAGATTTCCTGGAACCTGGAGACCTGTAATCAACCAAGCCTGAGTACTGGACATATGCACTGTAATGTTTGGGTTTGTTTCTTTTTTTATTTTATTCTCTTTTAATTTAAAAATTATTTTTTGGAGGAACAGACTAAATTAAATCGAATTGCCAAAAGACCACAGGGGAGCTCTACTACGTTTTTCTTAAACTGAGTACATAAACTTTAGTTCCCATTGGCTGGACAGCTTTGGAGTCTTTAATCTTTGTTGCTGTTTATTTTTCATAGCTGTCAGTCTCTGTAATTCTAATTATTGGTTTTGTTAGTGGAGTCATGAAGTGTCTTGTTGGCTCAGAGGCTGATGCATGGGAACCTTAATTTGACTGGCTGAGTCGTGACAAGTGCATATCACTCCAGTCTCCACAAATTCCTCTGCAGGACCTGAAAGAGCCTTGACAATTATTTGGCCAGCTGAAAAAGAGACAGTACCAAAATTAATAAAATGTGTTCCAGTAAAGCAATTTCCTTTGCCTTTCCCTGTCCTACTTCCCTTCTTTATTTCACCCTTTGTCCCTTCAGAAGTTAATTTTAAAATTAAAGAATGCATGCTACATGATACAGCTTTGGGTTTTTAAGTCAGCCTTGAACTGAAATCAGAGAGGCAGTGGGAATTCATTTTGACCTCAGTACTTGCCAAGCATGTAGCAACCATGCAGATCCTGTACACACTCACCAAGGTGAGCTGAGGAGGTGGTGAGGCATTGCAGATGGAGCAAAGGTTGCTGAGGGGACCAGGATCCACCAGCTAAGTAGAATGTGAGCTGCCCTTTCTCTGCAGGCTGTGCACCATGCAGTGCACACCAGTACTGTCCAGAGGGTGCTGGTTTTTTGTAGTTTTTAAATCTCTGTGCAAATAAAAGTATTTCAGACTCCTTTCAGAGTCCCCCCCAAGGAAACAGTCTTACCTAAATTAGTCTTTTACCTGTGCTTGCAGACTTACTGCTACTTACAGGGAGGTTGAAGATTAAGTGGGGTGTAGGGGGAATGGAGGTGAGGTGGAGTTGCAAGGGGATCTTCTTGGGCTGATCTCCTGCATTGCTGGCCAAATACCCAGTAGTGATGGTGAAGGCAGCATGCTATTGACTCCATGTGTCAATAACTAACCCAAAACTACATTGGTGGTGAGAATGAGAAAAGGGTTTTGCAACAGATGATCACTGGATCACAGGTTAACAGTGACTTTGATGTTCATCCTAGTAATCAGTGTGGACATGCTGTTGGACTTTGCTTTCAGCTGTGACAGAGGTTGGTATGTAAGTGCATGTGTTGACTTCTGCAAATGTTAACAAGTCCCACAGTATTACACTGTTTGTTGCCTGTGTTGATGGTGTGCTGCTTAATTTAGAATGTTACTACTAGTCCAGGAATTAGTACTGGTGTAACAGGCATTTAATTGTCACATGGAGCTGCCCTGACTGCAAGCAAGTAGAGCCAGAGATGTAAATTTGAATGGTTATCTCATCCACAGACAGTGAGTTATTTGCCTCATGTATCAATGTGATACATCAAATGCTTTTAAATACTCAATGTACTGATATGTCCGGAGGCAAATGAGTTCTTCACTTACGTACCTCAACTCTTGGCGATATCATGAAGGTATTTGCTAGGCTCAGTCCATCATACTGATGTTGCCTGGGTTGTCCTGGATGTCTATCCAGATACAGATATTTTAGTCCCCATGTGTGCAACTGTAACCTGTTATTTTTGCACTTCATCACAAACTTAGCCACTGGCTCCAAAAAACTCTCACCTACCCCCGGTACAGGACAGTTTAGCAAAGAGATCTGTACTGGGGACAACAAGATATCCAACAGCTAATGTCTGCATCTACCTTACAGTCCCCACATTTGCTTCTTCTCCCCGGCTGTATGAAGTATAGTTAGTTATTTTTCAACACTACCAAAGCCTTTAGAGGGCAGACTAACACAATTCTCAATATTGATGAAGAACTTTCAGCTGAAATTAGTTATTTTGCTTACTTATGTGTTGGACATGAATAGCCCTAGGCAAGCTGTGATGAAGAGCAGGCTGGACAAACAACTAATGCTGCTAATATTGACCCAGAGTTCCATTTAGCTTTGCAGCCTCCCTTAAAAAAGGAAGCAATCAAAAGAAAGCACTGTGAGATCTTGAAGGCTGCTTGTTTGTTTTTTCACATGCTGCTCATCTTGGGAGGTGAAAATACCCGTCAGTTTGATTTCCTCTTTCTCAGACGTTGGTCAGTTGTTGATGACTTTGCATTTTCAGTGCTGAAACGGCAATGTTGAAATACACCTTCAAGACATCATGAAAAACATTCTGGTTGAAGAAGGTTTTGGACACATTTTAAAGGGTCGTTTTTAAAATTATTTTTTATTTTGCCAGGTCACATTGCTGAGCCTTGTTTTATGATTTCTTTGAGTAATAGGACTATTCCTACATGTGATTATCACTCATCACCTCTGGTGATGCACAGATCTAGCAGGTAATTTTCCACCCTGAAATCTACAAAGTGGATTTTGCAAAGCTTTTGCAGCATGGTGATGTTTTCTAGACAATGGCATGTAAATGCCATTTCCAAGTGAGACTACTGTTATTACTCCCAGATGTTCCAGTCCCTTAGTTGCCTAAATATAGTTGTTGGTGAGGAGTTTTAGGCTTTCAGGGCACAAGGTCAGCTTGAAAGGGACTCAGAGTTGTAAAGTAAGCAATTTCTGGATTTTAAGCCTTATCAGCTCTCACTTTGAGTGTGATGGGAAAACCTTTAAACTGCCTTTGTCAAGCCTGAGAGATAAAACTGGCATTTCTGGAGTCTATCTCATTGAAAAAAATGCTGAGGTCTGAGTTAGTTTGGGTCAAATGTTCCATGGATGTAAATTTATCCCACTGTATTGACATAGTAGAGCTAATGTGATTTCCTCTGTATAGGCCCTGGCAGCAACAGTAGAAGCATTTTAACTTGAAAGAGAAATGTCAGAAGTACAGTCACCTCCCCATCTTGCCATGTGGGGAAAGAGCAAGTGAAGAGATAATGCCTTCATTGGAACCCGCAGCATTCACATTCTTCATTTGAAGAAACAAACCTCAGTTGACGTGGAGTCAACAGCAGAACTTTGGATTTCAGTGAGTCTAAGGGAAAGCTACACCCAGTCTGAGGAGCTGCATCTTGATCTTGTGTCATACTTCAATATTTATATACTGAAGGCTCTTTGTTTAGTGGAAAATATTGTCCTTTTCCCATCATGACTGTCAAGTAGTCATCTGTGTTAGCTTAGCTTGCACTTTGTATGTGTCATAAAATATGTGCATATTGTAGTTTGATATGCTGGAGCATAATAAAAAGGTATATTCAGTGAACCGAACTGTAGAAAAAATGGGTTGTGACCTTATCATTAAAGAGGGCAATGAATCTGTGGAAAAGGTCCCAGCCTTGGCCAAAGACCTCATTCTGATTCATACATTAGAAGAGCACTGACTTTGTCATTCTCATGTACCATATTAAATCTGAAACCATGCTTTAATTTTACACTTTCCTATTTCATCCCCTTTTCAGAATCCTTCTTTCATTCTCATTTGTAGTGGGTCATTCTTTATTTTAAAATCTCTTCTTGTAGAACTGTAACTGGACTCTTCTTCCTCTTGCATCTCTGTGTGAAACAAGGTAACTTTTCATCTATACACCAAAAAGAGTTAACCAGGAGCATCTGTCAGAATCACATACTTTTCAGTCAAAAGGTTATGACAAATATCCTATTTTCTACACAAAGTACACATTTTTCATATACTCTAAAAATTTCACTTACTCAAGGATCTGACTTCTGTCCAGAAAAATAATTCTGACAAATTTTTCAACCAGCCCTAATTTTTCTTCATCAGAAGTTTTTAGCCAGTCCTAATTTTTCTTCATAAGGATTTTATTTTCTACTCCACCATTTCTCTTTCTATAGCCTCTTGAGCAAAATAAGATCCCTATAAACATTTGAGCACTAGGTGAACTTTCCAACATATGGTATTTGGGGGGATTAAAAATAAGGTGAAATAAGTTTGTTGGTGCCCTGTTTTTGACAACCCTGGCCTAGACGCTTCCTTTATAGGTCAGTAAAAGCCTTGCTGTATGTTTGTGGAGTCAGCAGAAAAAGCTGGCTTTCTTCATAGCCTGAACCAGTGCAATCCTGAAACTTTCTGAAGTCACTGAGATAAAGACCAGGCCCTGAGAGAGAGCACAAAAAATACACTTAAATGCACAGCTCTGGCCCTTGGATACATCAAAATATTTTTAACAAAGTGATAGAGGGAAAAAATAGAATCATGTGCCTCCATCCAGACCACACCAGGAAGCTCAGCATTGCTCTAGTCTGTAAATGCTGTTGTCAGGAATGAATTCTGGTGTATCCCCATCACAGCAGAACATGCAACATTCAAGCCTGAAGCCCAGCTAGTGAGGCCACTTGAGAAGTGTGCCAGGCTGGGGAATGAGGAAAGGCTGTGCAGCTTTTTTTCTGCAACAGAAGGCAAGGTTCTTCCACTCCTGCTCTGTCAAAAGGTATCAATATGCAAATATTTTTAGGTCATTTGCTTCCTTCTAGCTGGTATCTAAGGACCGCAGGTTTGATCATGGTGTGGGATACGCCTGTATTACTTGCAGGGTATTGTGTAGTTTTCAATCTGTCTCTCTTTATCTTGCCTGAACAGCTTAATCTGGTTTCACTGTGTTTCTTTTTCCAGCCTAGGCTTTTTCTTACTTGCAGGGTATTGTTGCTGGGAGCAGCTGGGAGACAATCAAGTAGGAGAATATAATCCAAACCAGTGAAATCTATATAGTCTGTTTTAAAAAGACTTACTCCCTGGGAGAAGAGTGGTCTCTAGTCAGTTAAAATAGTTTTTAAGGTACAAAGATGAAAAGAATTTCTCTGTGAGAAGATTTCTGGTAATTTAATTGCCACTAACTAACATCCAGCACTGCTAGCAGAAATGGTTGTAGTTTTCAGCTAACTTGCTGTGAAAACTGAATTGGGCATGACAGCAAATTTAATATATTCTGCCTTAGCAATTAGCGTTTGTATTCAACTTTGCAGGCTTTAATGGGAGCTTTGTGGCTGCATGCCCTCTGGTAGCACTGGTTTCCATGACAGCTTCAGTGTCAACTATTTTTCACACATGCTTTATGACTTATTGTACAGCACGTGTTGTTTAGTTTCACAGCCTGTGATATAGTTTTCAGGAAACCTGTGACTATAACATCTACATTGCAAGAAGCAATCGCCTGCTGTGAGGAATGAGAGAACAATTACCATTCCATATAGGAAAGGTGGGGAAAGCACGCTGGTATGTTAAAAATTTGGATTTGTCATACCAGAATGTGGCTGGCAGGAGTGACAGGCTCAGGAGCATGTGTGAGGCCTTGGACTTGGAGGAGCTGATTGTTAGCGATGGGTTTCTGTCGCTTCATGAAGTCTCTAGCATTAGATTTTCAGTCTCTGTCACAACCAAACCCCTTATCAAGTGCTGCCTGAGGGCTTTCTCTCATGCATGCCTTCTTTGTTCCCATGCTGTGTCTGTCCTGCATGAAAAGCCTCTCGCTCATGCCAGAAAGACATTCCTAGAACTACCAAGAAGGAATTGTGCCAGGCAGGTACTCTTATGCCTGACTGTGCTGGGTGAGTCTTGCTACCCCAGAGAAATTCACACTATGTCCATCCTGGGAAACATCTCCTGGGAGCAGGAAGGTGCCCAGCCATATTTCTCTTCCCCCCAGCACATGGACAGCTTGGGAAGGACAGCAGCTGCATTTCTTCTGGGGGGTTCCCCTGCTGCAGCCCCCCGCTGTGAACTCATGACAGGTGGGGCTAGTGGGAGCATGTGGCTGCAGCTCTGGAAGAGGCGTCCTTGGAGACTGTCTGCATCTAAACAGGGCATAGGCTGTGCTGCATTGTCACAGCGGAGTAAATCAGTTGCTCTCTGAGGTTGACGTATCAGAAGATGGAGGTCAATGAGAATTTGCTTCAACAGAATCTGAGGAAAGTAAAAAGACAAGCCTACAACAAGGCATGGAGACCAGGGTGTGTGTACGTGCTCTGCCTGAAATAGAGCAGCCAGAATTGGAAACTGTCCTTCAGCCAAGTCCCTCAGAAAGAGCTTTCCAGAGCAGCATGGTGTGTGGTGGCCCTTTCTGTGTCGGAAGGGAAAGCCTCTGCTGACTGCTGCCTCCCTCTGAGCAACGCCCGACAATTAATGCTGCAGCAGGAAATAGGTGGGAGATTAACAAAGGGTTTGTTGCAGAGCGGATTGTGTGGCCCTGTCAAAAGGAGCTGTACTTCCCACCCAGCCTTGTTATTTTTGCCATGGACTAGCCCTGTTACTTGCTTTCCCTTTGAAATAAGGCTAACACCTTCAAAAATTCGGAACTTGCTAGAGACTTGGAGTCTGCTGGCGAGAGTGGTTTCCACCTCCCCTGGGGATTTCTGTATAGTGTTAGGAGTTGGCAGAGTTCAAGGGTAGAAGGGATCCTGGTCTTTAGACTAGGAGGGGGACAAAGACAGCTGATGAAGAGCAGCATTCCAGCCCAGGATGGGCTCATTTGTCATCTGCCAGGTACCTATTAGATCTTGCAGTCCCTGGGAGAGAATTTGTTAAAAAATTAAAAGCCTTCTGGTGTCTGAAGATCAGTGGAGCCTGAAGCAGGAGATTTTGTGTGCCTGACCAACCTCAGATAACTGAAAGATGTAGAAGCTGCAGCATAAATCACTTACAACCCAAGAGCCAGTCAGGAACTGCTTCACACCCAGAACTGCGTCCTATT
The DNA here is from genome assembly GCA_013396695.1 of Sakesphorus luctuosus. Lineage (NCBI taxonomy): Eukaryota > Metazoa > Chordata > Aves > Passeriformes > Thamnophilidae > Sakesphorus > Sakesphorus luctuosus. Next base: position 1,434,023 of record VWZD01013789.1, on the reverse strand, counting down.
CCCTGGCACAAATAAAGCCTCAGTTTTGCCCTCCTCAACTCCCATGCTGCCAGACTTGCTGCTGGCCAAGTACCAGAGGAGAGGTGCAAAGTTTGCAGCAACAGTTTGTGGTTAAACATGGTCATTTGAGAAATCCTGGGACTTCCAGTGAGCCTGCAGCCTGTGCTGTCGCTGAAGCCACAAGGTACCCATGCCCTCCTGTAAAGCTTTTGCCCTAAGTTTGGAGATCCTGAGGGCAAAAGGAGTCCCATGGGCACTGGAGTTCACATAACTTATGCTAAATCTTCTTAAAATGTGATGTGTGTGCTGCCTGGCAGCTTGTAACATGGAGGATATATCCTGGCATAGTGGGGGGAAGGTCCAACAATTTCTCTTCGGGCACCTGACAAGTTGTTGCCCATATGGGTGCTGGGAGGGTGCTGTTCGCAATACTCTTGGAAAAGGGCTCATCAGTATTGGACTGAGTCCAGCTGGTGGCTGGGTCGGGGCACAGGCTGTGCTAGGGCAGGGCAGTGCAGTGGGTGCAGGGAAGGAGGGGTCTCTAAGCTTGGGGGGCTGTGGTTCTTCAAGAGGCAACTTGTAGCAACAGCATGGGAGCAGGATCATCGACTAAGAGCCCTTCTCCTTGTGCTTCATTTCACTCTGTCTTACCCACTGGGCAGTTGGCATTACAGTCACAAACTGTACATGGCAGACCCCCCCAGACAGATGGGCCAGGGAAGCTGTGTTCACCATCTCTGCACTCAGGTTAGGAGCCCAAAACTGTATGCGGCTGCAGCTCCACCCAGACAGAGCTGTTTATTTTTCAGGCAGCTGGGAGATGCTGTGAGAGAGGTGGGTAAAGTTCAGCTGGGATTATTTTTAATACCCTGTGTCTAGAGGGAAATTTGGAGTTCCATTTGATTAAAGCGGCTTTTTCCATTCCAAATGTGTCTGCTTATGTTGCAAGAAGTCCTGCCATTTTCTGTACCTCCACATTGATTTCCCTCTCCTCTTTTGGCTGCCCCTCAAAATGCTCAGTTTGGGGCCAGGACCCTATGGCAGGTGATGCACTGTGCCTGCTCAGCAGAAGGGCCCAGCCCCATTCCCCTCCATACTCATGTGAGCTCTCTGTATGGCTTGTTCCCCAGCTGCTGCTCAGGATGAAATCTGCCTTCTAGCAGGTAATTTATCATCGTACTCGGTGACAGCACAAAGCTCTCCTGTTGAGGTATCCGAGTGTGTCCCCTGGCTGAGATACCTCTTTACACAAAGCATGGGGAATTAAACTGTATTACAGTATTTATACTGGGCTTTAGCTTTGCTCTGGACCCTCTGCCAGGCTCCAGAGTGAGTAAGTGTGGAGTCACCAAGAGGGCTAGGCTGAGTGATGGAGGACCTATGCTCACCTCCTCATTCTGCCGTTAGCCTGCACCGGACTTGGGCTGACTCACTTTGGTCACTCCTGGCCTTTGATTCCACCTAACTGGCAACACTACCCTACCTCTTAGGGATGCTGAGGAGATAAAGGCATTAATGTTGGCGTTGCTTGCTATTATTTGCTATATTTGCTGTTAAGGAAAGCCAAGTAAATAGTAGTTGGGAGTTGATGGATAGCCAGACTTTCCCCTCACTCACACCTCCACCTCCTGAAACCACATGGATGTCACCACAGCCTGATACCTGTAAACCCTTGAGTGTGCATGCATGTGTGTGACACAACAGCATCTCTCTTACTGGATTCAAACCAGATGTTGAGATGACAATTTGATCCCCTCCTGCTCTTGCTGAGCTGAGTGGGTGGAATCTGGGCTGTAGCTCACAGCAGAGTGTCCAGCCAAGAATCTCCAGGCCTTTCTCTGACATTAACAGGACCCCCTGGAAGTTTGAGAAATGTTGCTGCATGAATGTGCAGTTGGAGAAGCCAAAGCCCCTGAAGCAGGGCAGGCTTGCTCAGCACTGTCCAAACTGGGGCCGGGCCTGTAAGCCTCTCTTCCCTGGTCTGACCACTAGATGGAGATGTCCCTTCCATAGCTGTGAAAAATGCAGGTACTCATGAAAATATTCCACTGGTTTCTCAAGGACCTGCCAGTGAAAGTGAAGACATTCTTCCCACTGGTTTCACAACGAGTCAGATCTGGACAGCAGCATGACAAGAGGCTTCTTGTTTTAGTAATAGGGCACGAGGAGCAGCTTTTGGAAGAATTCCGTATTTTGATCTGTCTCCATTTCCAGCTACCCTCTCTCCCATATACAGAAGTAGTGCAGTAGATGGGTTCAGAGATCTCAAACACCTCACTTTCTACTGCTTCAGGTTTCTCTGCAAGTTACTGGAAGCCCAGAGGTGACTACGTTTGCAACAACACTTGTGCAGCACTAACAGAGCACATGTAATCTGTGGCACAGGAGCAATGATATCTCTAAGGCCCAGAGCAACTCATTTGCAGCAACTTTCACTCTGCATCTGGCAGCTTGCTTCACTCTGCCTCAGAATCAAGGATCATAAATATGGATTTTTATCTGAATAGGTGCTTAATTTTGCTTAGACAAGAATTTCTGAGTTTGGAGGGGGGAAAAAGAAGGCAAAAATATTGCTATGTGAGTTCAACTGTGCCTGGTGGCTATTGTATCTCACTACTTTAATGTACACTTAACCTTACTTACTTTTCCCTGTACTCATTCTTCAAGTAGAAGGGTAGTAATGACTTTGACTTTAACCCAGTTCTCCCTTGCCCCTTTCCCTCCCTTTTCCCAAGAACTGACAATGAGATCAGACAAAAACTCTGAATCAGTGTCCAGTCATACAGTGGTATGTCTGCCACTAATGTTTTGCAGAGCTTCAAGCTGAGATGGTTGAAGTTGCTCTGAGTCACTGCAAGAGGATTCATAGCTCTGCTCCTTTGAGGAGGAAATGCTGGAGGTGCTTTGCCTCTTTAAGCGCAACAGTAAGCAGTGTCAAATGTGCAAATCCCGTCTGTTCTTACAGAAGGCAAATCTTTTGCACACTCAATGATAGATGTTAGAAATACATAAGATGCAGGTTAGCTAATCCCCACAGCTACTGGCCTCCGACATGCCAGCATCCAGTTCTGAGAACTGCTGTCCCACAGAGGAATTTTGACAAGTGTATGGGCATCCAATACTTGATTTGGCTACACAACAAGTAGGTAAATCTTCTTTCAAAAACATCAGGAAAATAAATGTATTGCTGCAGAAGTACAAATCCCAAAGTTTTATACAGTAGGTGAATCACACACACTGTCAACCACACACTGCCAGCCACTAGATTCAACACAGCCTGGTCCCTGTTATGAAGCAACAAACTGTGAATAAATAAAGCAAGTGAGGGATAGAAAAAGGTTGGGAAGGTGCTGTGTTAGGGAACACAAGCATTCAGGAAAGTGTTTGGGTTTAAGTTTAATTTTGCTCTTAAGACAAGGAAAGACTTCTCTAAAAGTGATGTCTGATAGTTGAGATTAGAGATCAAGGGCTGTGCAGACCATTTCCCCTGTCAGAGGGGAATGGGTGTTAGTGGATGTACCTAAAATGTTCCACAGGGTTGTGTGACTGCCAGCATGGAGCTTGCTTTCAATGACGTATTAGCTGTAGATCCTTTGAAGTTATTGACATGTGGATGTGATGGAGTGCCTAATGTCAAATCTTCTTTCATAGTAGTTATATTTTGCTGTATTCTCATGAAGTGGATTTATCAAAGGAGAATACATGGTTCGAGGGGCTGCAGCTTCCTCTCTCCCAGCTATCCTGACTGATTAAAGCAATGCTCATACTGGAAGATCAGTCATGCAGTGGCATACCTTCCCCATGTCCAGCTAAAGGCAGAACACATGCTTAAAATATCCCTACTTCTCCTTTCTTGGAAATGGTGTGTAACTCGCAGTCTTAAAATACTGCTTGGAAAGTTGTTAGGGTTTTCATTTTCCTCCTTTTTTTTTTCCTGTTGACAATGCCCATTGGCAAGAGTCCATCTACTAACAGATGAGGTGATGAATGCAGCTGGAGTTCAGCTTTAGGACTTAAGTTCCCCCATGTTTGCCTTTGGGTCCTAGGGGTACATGCATGTCTGTAGGAAGAGTAATATTCTATAGCAATAGTAATATCACCCCAGCTTCTGAGAGATCTCAAAGTGCTTTGAAGCCTGAAAATAACAGAAAACTATTATGTTCAGGAATTACTTCCACCACTGTTGAAAGGCAGCCCCACCACTGGGGCACAGCAGGGCAGCCTATTTACTGTCAAGATTGTGCAGCAAAGCAGGGTACAAAGGGAACTGAATCACCAGCAGTAATGTGGAAGAGGCTAGACAGAACTTCCCTAATTGTTACGTGGCCAGGATATCAGTGTTGGTGTCATACTACTCACACGTGTCAAAAGATCACAGATAGCACAAGTGCTTAAGACTATTGGCCAAAAGAAGGTGTTTGAGGTGGTAGAAGTTCCCAGATGTTGAGCAGCATCCTGTAGGCCTGAAGAGGAATGGGGGTTTGCTCTTGATTTGTGATACAGTTGGGGAACTTCAGCTTTGCAAGAACAGTGATTCAGAAATTATTTAGGAAAACACACTCACTGTCATAACACCCTCCTCAGATCCCTGCGTATCCATATTGGGCATTTCCAGAAATGAGGTCACCTGGAGGACATCAATAGACGTGAACATGCAGTGTATTAGAACCTCACAGTACAACAGAGTACCTCGAAGAGTCCTATCTGCTAAGGAGAAAGTAATTACTGCAGGAAAAGACTTTGTGACTGAGGCTTTAGGGGCAAGGAAGGAAGGAATAATGGTCAGCCCAGTAGAAGACTGGAGCCCTGAGTTCCATGCTCAAAAAGGTCAACTTTGTTACTGACCTCTGAGGTGGCTTTAAGCAGGTCACCTGTCTTTCATTGTGCCTCATGTGTCCCCCTATCCCAGAATATCACTGACTTCATCTCTAAAATATTTTGAGCTTGAGCATGATCTCAATATTGTTATTCACTTGCCGGTGGCACCAGAGTTTCAGAACAATCTCTTAATATAAACATCTACCCTCATCAAGTTGAAAAGAAACTCTCTCACACTTTTCCCGCTGGGTAATAAAGAATTAAACTTGTTAGGTTTTAAGGTAAAAATTAATGATTTCCTTCCTGTTCCGAAGGAGGTTCTACTTCCGGAATCTAGAAAATTCTTTTCTTAAACATTCCATGTAAATATAATTCTTTTAAAAAATAATACACATGGCTTAAGTCATCATAAGCACAATGGTTATTGTATATAAAAGAATTGGGGCAGTATTTTATAACTAGGTAAAGGCTATATTTAAGAAACTGTATGAATCACATTCAAATTTGCTGATGTTAAAAATGTCAGGTGCCCCCAGGGAAGGTGAAGAGGGTGTTCTAAGGGCAATGAGTGATTGAAGAGAAGTCTCATAGAAGTATCAAAATGCAATATCGAATACATTTTATTAAAAAATAATAAAAAAATTAACATTGTTTCATTTTTTTCCTGCCCTTGTGATCCCAAAGACTTATATTGTCCTGATCTGTATTGTAGTCCCAAAGGACTTTCAAAGATCCTTCATAGGAAGCAAACTTTTACTTATTGCTTGCAGTACTATGGAGGGTATTTTGGGTGTGTGAAGGACATTGCTGGCAGATTTTATGGAAGCTCCACCTAGTAATTCTGGCCACCTCTTTGATGGAGAAAGCCTTTTTCTTTTGAAAGCCTGGGCACCTCAGATAAGATGTCCTCATGGCAAAGCCACAGAGAATGTCAAAGTTGTAGCAGAATGTAATTCATGCTGAAAGAGAGACCATGGTCTGGGGACCTGTTTCCAGCTTCAGAGTGAGCTGGAGCTGGGTTTATCCCTCAGAGAGCAGCCAGATCTAGCCCAGGAAAACATGAATTAAGACCAAAAGTCGAATGTCTATGTGAGGAGGGGAGAGTTTTGTGTCTCTAGGAGCCCTTTAGCTCTGACCTGTTGTGGATATGTGTGGTGCAGACATTCATTGTGCAGACTAGCTCTGTGGCTCAAGTCTGTCTGAAACCTTGTGGCTCTGTTTCTGGAGAGCTATACAGTCACTGATACTGGCCACAATGGCCAAAGTTATTTCAGCATTGTATGTGAACAAAAGGACCCCAAAGGAACTATATGATAGCTCCCGATGGACCCACTGCTTGTGTGACTCTGCAGTGGTGTGGCACAGTAGGACTGCTGGGGCTGTGGGGCAGCCTGCCAGAGCCCAAGAGGAGCTCAGTGGATCAGCAAAGTCTAGATGAGTGTATCCATTAGCAACTGAAATCATGTGGCATGTCTCTGGTGGTATGAATGACCCCTCTGTGTGAGCCCAGTGTGCCACAGGCTCTGTACTGCCTACAGAAGATTCAGTTTTTGCTTGATGCTTTTCACCTGTAGCCCTAGGACACACCACTCTCTGAAAATTACATTTGAAACAAGCTACTTGACCTTCTGTTTAGCTTGAACATCCCAGCACAGTCCTTTCTATGGACTTAAACCTTTTGATGCCAGAACTGGCTCTGTCCTCTTCTATTCAGTATGTTTCTTATGGTGTCCTCACAGAAGTGTGCATGCCTGCCATTCAGTGCAGCTTAAAAGACTCATCCTTACAGGGGTGCTTTGGTTTTACTTCACTTCTAAGCAGCCAGCTGCAAAAACAGTGTTTGGTATTATAGTCATAAAGCATCAGTGGAATTAAGTTGTTAGAAACACTCCACTCTCTAGATAGAAAACCCACACCCATCTGATGTGCAGTTGGAATCGCTTTTTAAAAAGATGAACTTTGCCCCAAAATCATGAACGAGACTAGGGCATATGAAGCTTTCAGTTTGGAGTGAGTCCAACCTAGGCTGTAACCAAATCTGAAATATGTTTTTGTGCAAGTAACTCTTGCTCACCCAAGGAGTTCTGTTCACTTCAGTGGCATTGCTAATGTGATTATGGGCTGCAAAATTGAGTGTCATGTATATGATTTCTAATTTGTGGAGGAAGGTCTCTCAAAAAATTTCATCGTATTTAACTTCAATTAAGTCTGCCAAGACCCTTTTGCTTCAAGAAAAACATCAGACACAGATTGGATTGGTGAAATAGTTGTGGGCAATCCCTACCACACATCGTTGCATGTTAACAACACTTTGCTACATACATCACTAATCTTTGGGTGGCGGGCTGGAGAGAAGCCTGGAAAAAACAATCAGGGATTTCAGTTAAAAAGCACTTAGCATGGGGAAAATAATAGGTCTTCAGTTTATATAATAATATGCAGCAATTTTATTTGAATTAAGGTTTATAGATGTGCCTTAGCATCAATAATTCTTTATCATTTCCAGGCAATTAGTAGCTTTCCTGTAAATCATAGCAGGAGTGCTTGGAGATTCCTAGTAGTTGTTTGTAGGAGAAGGCACCCTCCAGGCTGCAGCATAAGCAGAGATGTAAAGAGCAGTAGCATCTTCCTCCCCTGCATCTGCCTTCTGCACAGCATTAGTTGTTTGCTGGAAGATAGAGGCCAAGTAGGGTGTCCCTGGAATTCATCTGAGCCATTAGCTGCCATTCCTGTAATTACACTCAAGCACTGCTAGTGCCTGATCTTCCAACTCAGGCACTGGTGAGGTGTCTGCTGGGAGACCAGCTGAAGAGCTTGAGGGTGTTGAGTCACAGACACCCAGGGCTGCATCTGGAATGGGTGGTGAAATTGCTGTCCTCAGCTGTTCATGTCATCCCTGTCTCGGAGATTGTTTCCAGCACATGTGGTGAAGCCTTTAAAGCATCAGGCAGTAAACAGTTCATGAACAGTTTCATAAGCAGTTAAGCCACCCATGCTGCAGTGGCAGCAACCTCTGAGAGAACTAGTGAGTGGAAAGGTGAAGAAGGGTAACCCAGTCAGTTGCCCCAGCACATCTGCTACTGCTTCTGAGTGAGGTCTGCCAGCTCTCACCACAGACATCAGGCATGGTGGGGCATATACAGACACCTCATTAAAGTTACTATCTGCATTCTTTACTTCAGCTGGCAAGGGATGTGGGTACATGTAGAATATCCTCTAAGGGTTAGCTGGGATGAAGGTAGTTAGTAATTCACAGCCCACATTTTGCATAGTGAACCCTTAGGTCAATGCACTGTGGTTTTTTGAGACAAAACCAAGTTTTTACTTAGAGTTGAGGACATTTACAGGTTCTATATTAGCATAAACTGCAAATGACCAGGCTTTCTCCTTTTCCCAATTCCCTGACTGACTGCAATGTTCAGTGACTAAGTCACAGGAATCTCACTAGACAAATCTTGGAGACCAAAGTCTGGGAAAGGCAAAGAAGCTGGAGTCCAAGTGTTTAAAAACTGATTAAATATACAAAAGCATTTGTTTGTAGACATATTTGGTACGGGTCTGTTGTATGTCCATTCATCCTGGAATCTGGCTCCCTGAGTAGTCTCTCTACAAGTGGATATGGAGAAAGTTCAAATTGCATAACAATGTGGACATTTTTAATTGCATGATGAGTCTTTCTTTCTGCCTTTTGAGGGTCCAACAGGAAAACAATGACTCTGAATTGTCTCTTGCCTATTAATACAAAGTGTCATTCTTCCCTGTTGCAGTTCAGCTTTACAGGTGTCTGACCTGAGGCAGTCTTGATTCAAATCGCCAGGATATAGATTTCACATGAGAATGTAACTCTAAAGAGGTATTAATTTAGAGGCACTGGTGAGCTTGAATTAAAATGCCATTCTTACACAAACACAACAGAACAGCCCCGTGGTACTTTTCATGCTCATCTACTGTTTGCTTAGGATAACAGGAATATTACGGAGAGCAGATTGTCTCCCCATCATCATATTGTGTCTGCATTTCTGCTGTAAACCCATTTTGACCTTTCCTTTCTGAGGCTGAAGTTTCCTGAGAGATGGATTAAGTTGCCCTGGATGCATACCCTATTTTCTGCCCCCAACATCTCTTCCTTCTCCCTTTCCTTTGTACCAGTGCAGCTATTTGGATGTCTTTGTGGAGAAGTGGATTGGGGAACTGCTCAGGATTCAGTATTACATAAGTTTTCCTGGGCTAAAAATCTCCTTTCTGCTTTCACCAAAGCCTTTCTCTATTCAAGTTCAACACCTTGGGTAGATACTGTGTAAAAATTGGATGATTTCTCTCAAGGGAAATCTGCATATATCACTATTAGTTTTCATTCCAAGCTGGTAGAAAGAGACCAGATCACTTGCTCATTTCCCGCAGAAAGTGCCATTAGAAAAAAACGTAAAATCAAAAATCTCAAAGCAGATGAGGGGTGCAGTCTCCAAAGCATTTATGTGTGCTGCATCCCGCTTTCTGCAGTGGCTGGGAGACACCCCGGCCACAGGCAAAAGAGCATTGAACTGACCTGATTCTTCTGCTCATCTGGCCAGGACAAAATGCTTTCATTTCAGCTTAAGCAGCCCAAAGTTGAATAGTCAGCTCACAGTTAACTGTGAGTGGACTATCTGTGTTGAAAAAGAACCTTTTTTAAGCATTGTGTATCATACAAAGAGCTGGATCTGGAAATGAAGTTTGCGACTGTTGCCTGGCCACCAAGAAGCCTTGCTGCCATAAAACACATTGGTGTGCTTAACTGCAAAATTGTTCAGTCTGTCTTCTAATAACCTACAACTGCAGTGCTCTTTGCATCACTGCCAAATATCATGAGATCTGCTTATTCTTTTGTAAAGCCCCACCTATGGGAATGGGGCAACTTAGATAATTTCAGGTCCTCTTAAAATACATAAATAAGCTGTGGTAAAACATAAATAGAATACAAGGGGAACTCCCAAACAGGAACTTAAACATTTGCATCAGAAGGAAGATGAATATTTGAATTGTTTTAAAATGTCCCAATTTCTGGGGAGTGGAGGAGAAAGGCTGTCTCGGTCTGATTTTGATCATCAAGGATATCAGTAATAATTCATGATCCAAGGAGGACAATGTGACTTATCAAGTAGCTGAATGAAGGTTCAGATACATACAGAAGTTAGTGTGTGATGGTACAGCAGTACATGCGAGCTCAACTGTAGGGACTGTGTGTGTCTTTAGTCCTAAGTGGAAAATGTGATATCATTTCAGTTAGCTTAGCCCCCAGAGAAAGAGGATATTGAGCTAAAATTAACAGATTCATAGCTCATGGCCAGAAGGGGCCATTATGATAATTGATCTGACCTCATGCATAACAAAGGTCACAGAAGCTCACCCAGAAATTCCTTTAACCAGGCTATAAATTGTACCTTAAAAAAAAAAGATGGGAAGAAAGGAAGAAAAGAAAGAAAGAAAAAGAAAGAAAAGATATGCACTCTTTAAATAAAGACTTAAAGACTTTATGTGATGAAGAATTTACCATGTTTAGGTTTTCCTTCTTGGATATCCCTCTTGTAAAGTCTGAAAACTCTTAATAGGAGAATTAAGTTTATTTATACGTTTCTTTTAATTTTTTTACTGAAATTGAAATTTCAGATGGAAATATTTATCCCTGTCTCTAATTTTATTTATAGGACATGAAATATTTCTGTCTAGCCTTGGAAATATTTAAGATTACATCACATTTGTACCAAGCACACAATTTTGCTGTGGTTGATGGTAGAGCCATAGCAGATTTACAGTGGCCAATGCTGATGTTAAAATAAAAATGTAGTAAGTATACACTTATACAGTCCCTGGTTGTTAAAATGGCCCCAACAAATTAATTACTGAGTCAGTTTGTGAGAATCTTGTAACAAAACTGTCTGGAAGAGGAAGGTGAAACAGAAAGAAATCACCAATTCTGGGCAAGTCAGATTCATATGCCAAAGGTAAATCTGCTCTACCAATGGAAGCAAGTGTGCTGTAGATAAGTGAAGGATGTGAAACTAATAAAAATCACAAACAGTAGCAAATTAGTGAAACAAAGTGTAGCAGTGTACAAAGATAAATGGATAGTGCTGGTTTGGGGTGTACTTACCTGCCTATTTCATAGCACATGAGGCCAAATATGTATTGGCCTGTGTTACTGTATCAGAGTTGAATCTGATCAGTAATTTTAATATTGACAACAGCCTATGGACTTCATAGATATTTTTCACCAACCCCCCCAAAGCCAAAAACCTAATCCCAAACCAAACCCCTAAAGTTAAGTGTGAAAAGATGCTGTGTGTTGAAATGGCAGGACACTATCCCTGCAGCTAGGCTTACATACAGGTCCATTGGGAAGTGGTCAAAAAGCTGAAGGATGGTTGTGACTGTGCCCATTTGGATTCTGGCCTTTCTGTGAACTCAGAGTGTGACCTTGAGTGCAGTGACCAGTTGCTGCATGTCTAAGTGCTGCTTTGTTGACAGTCTACCTTCTGATCCATACAGTGGTTTAGGTGCTTGAGATAGCTTGAACCAGTGCAGCTCAGGATGGAGTAACAGGTCGGCCATGGTAGCTCAGAGCTCTGTGTGACCTGGGAACACAGTGGCAACTTGCAGAGAGCAGCGCTTGGCCAGTTATGTTGCTGGTGACTCTTGAGCTGAACAAGGGGGGCTGAGGTCTGTCTTTGTTTTGCTACAATCACAGAAAACAATGCAATGTGCCCATGGGCTGAGTTCTCAGCAACAGAAGAGATCATGTTTGCAAGATTCTTGTGTTGGTGCCCAGCAGAACAGAGCTCCAGTCTCAGATGGGGCTGTAGACACAAGCCTAATCTGAGTAATAACAGTTTGGACTATGAGTTCATCAGTCTGTGAATTGAATCAGCGCTGAGCAGAGACGATGTCACCTTCCCAGTGATTTGTCTTCTGTCCAAAGACTGTGAGGGCAGCATGGGCTCATCCCAGCGAAGTCTCATTTCTGACCACAGCACATCAGCTGCGGTATCTCCCATCCCCTGCAAAATAACATAGGGACTGGAAAGTGACCCAACATTAAACAGCATCGCAGTGCTGGAAGCCTTTTCCCTCTCCCAATTTTATGACCTTAATTAGCACAGGCCAATCCATAAATCAGATCAACACCAGGAGATAACAATGAATCATGTGGAAGGCAGCTTTAATAGAAGCCTAATCCCCCAAAGAAGTGGACAGTATCGGCATTTTAAGTGCACGTGTGAGGTTGAAAGGGAACAGATGTCCAACTGGGGCTGCTGCTGGCAAGGGTAAGTCTGCAGGGCTGTTGGATTTCCAGAGAGAAACCTGTTTTGACATCTTAATGGCAAGAGTGTCTGGCAGCAGCCGATGGAGTGGTGATAAATGCTGCTACCCTCCCTGGGTGATTGCCGGGCAAGATGGGGATGCTTTCAGGTTTGCATATCTGGCAGAATGCCGTCACCACCTCACTGGGGTGTTGAGCAGGTCGGGGCAAGAGGGAAGGAAAGCTGTAGGAGTGACTCTCTGGAGAGTATGAGAAACTGAAAGGGAAATGTAGAGGGAAAGGAAGAATTTCAGGCTTTCCCACCATGACTTCAACTGGTAACTTGCCAGAAGCCCAGAACAGAGTGCACACAGAGGAGCAGAGAGAGACTGCCTTCTGTAATACAGTTGGGGAATGATAGCAGGAATGGCAGGCATCGGGACCAGCTGGCCCTTACTGACAAGCTCCCTGTGTGTGGGGTGGTTGGTTTTCCTGCAGTGCCTTCATGGTTATTCCAGCTGGGAGAGGCAGCAGCCCATAATTGGGATATCAAGGCTGCTTTCAGTTAGTTTCCTGCTCCCAGATACATATCTGTTGCTTAAGTGTGGTTCTGCTTTGAAAAGAGGCAGCAGAAGTGTGCCTTGGTTACTGATGCTCAGAAAGCCAAATTCATATGCATTGTCTTTACTGGGAAGGAAAGATGTTCCTTTCCAGCCCTACAAATGCAATTGGAATCTGAGAATCAAACTGGCTAACAACTTGCACACAAAGATTGCCTTTGTCTTAATAGACAGTTTTCATGCCAGTGCTTAGGCAGGAATAGTCTTCAGGTTGCCTGCTCCTGGGCTAGCTAACTCATTAGAACAATTTTACATTTGGTTCTGTGGGGCTAAATGAAACAGGAGAGTGGAAATGTATTCTGGAGAGAATTGATGCAGCTCTGCTTTTCCTAAGGGGCAGATCACATTTTGCAGAGAATCATCACTCCTTTAATGAAGGGTAATTGATGGGCCTGAAGAGGGACCTCAGAGTGCAAACTCTTCCAGTTCTGGGATTGTTAAGACCCCTCTGTATGATCCTTCACACAGATGTCTCTGTCCTGCTGAAGCAGAGGCCATGAGGAGCTCTCTCCATTGTAATTAGCAACTTGGTGCTCTGTTCAGTGGATTTGGAGGGTATCCAGTTCCTGCTCTTCCTGAGCTGTAGTCATTGATATAACTGGTGCAATGGAAAGAAAACTTTATTACTGCTGGGGACCATTCCAGTATTCCATCAGGGCCTTCACAGTATTCTGCATTTTTGAATATCTGCAGTCTTCAGATGTATTTCCCTCCCATATCTGTGCTACTCTTGGGGAAAGGAGGGGTGGGAAAGACAGAATATTGTGTATGGTAAATTGTAAGAGCATTGAGCTAAGACATCCTTGGGTCTTCACAAGGGGCTGTTGTGACCTCACTCTGTGAAGCATCTGTGGCTCCTTTAGAGAACAAATCTCACTGATAGCTAAAGGATGAATACCCCTTAGGGCTGGAGCAACAAGCATTTTTTTGACAGTTACTGAGATAAGCAATTATTGAGTGTAGTAAGCAGATACACTGGGCAGGGGGAAAAAAGATGTATTTTAATTCCATCAAAATTCAGATCTAGTTGCAACAGAGTTGCTCTTGAGTTAGTTTGTTCATACTGAAACATTTTGACCTTTTTTTTGTAAATGACAAGTGTAGGTCCTTTTAAATAAAAATTTTCATTTTGAGAACAAACTCTAATCTAAATATAATTAAAACAGTCAACATGAAATCTTTCAGCATTTTCAAAATGAGATGTTTAATTTTAAAAGTTGTCATTAGAATATTTAAAAAAATCTATTTTTGGGGATGTCCAACCTATTTAACCTAGTTTCGCCAGTAGCTGTGAAGTCCCCTTGAAGATATGATCTGGTCTAGAATAAGAGAGGGACATGTGATGTAGAGCTTAGCATTGGGATCTCTTTAGCTACAATAATATGAAGAAGAATATGTAAATGTGTATAGACATGATATGGATGTATAGTTTGGATTGCCAGTTTATTGCTTTGTAAGGGTTCAGGAAGATAAAAACACAATAATGAAGCTAAAACCCCAGATGTTATAAAAAACCTCAGTGAAACTTTCAGCCACTGGTTCTCCGATGAAGAACTCACTGTATTCTCCCTGGTGAATATTTGGCATTATAAATCACCATACACTGTGAGCCTGCTAAAATGGCTCACAGCCTGGTCATCTGAAGACAAAGCAATGCAGCTGTCCCTGCATGCGTCTCATAGGATTGAAGGCAGCTGGCCCCAGCCACTCTGGGAATCATGGAAGCCAGAAGTGCAAGGCACCAACTGTCTCCAGTTGAAATTCTACCCTGTAGGTCTGTATTTCAACCCATTGCAATATTTGCACTGCCAAGGCACTTACCCTGACCAAAGTCCATTTGGACAATCTCCTAACCATTGCCCTGGGGCACCAGGTATCTCACAGAGGGTTATTGCTGCAGGGGTGAGTGGGTGAGCAGAGCTCTACTTTTCTTTTTGTTCTTATTCCCGTGGTTTGTCTCCAAGGATTGTATGTGTTTCCACCCTGATGCAGCCTTTGAGTACACTGTATTTAGGAATAGGGTAAAGGACCTATTTTGGTTTATAACACATAACTTCTATTCCTCCCCAGAGTCTCATAAACAAATTTCTCATTGAGTTATTCCCAAAATAGATCCTGCTTTCTCAACTACCAAAAAGCAATCTCTGAATTTGTTTCTTCTCCTCAGATTGTGGGTTTTCTTTCAGTTCAGCCCCATGGGTATCGGGAAAGCTCAGAGAATACTTACAAAGCCCTGCCAACTAAAACTGGATTTATTATAGATTGATTTAAGAGTTGCCTGAATTACTTGAACATTCAAGGACAGGAGCTGTGCAAGCACTTGGCAAAGGCACAGAGAAGGGTCTCCTCATCTGCAGATCTGATCAGGCAGGGAGTAGCAGATTTTTGTAATAATTGTAGTGTGAAGTGGAAAGGCCTAAGTGGGGAACATTTATATCTGGGTGTTGTAGTTTTGGATGTTAAAGAAATTCTCTCTCCCTGCCACCACAGAATTTGGGAGCTAATGCCCAATTCCCATGCCACTACATAACAGAAGGAGTAGCCAAATGCTTTGAATTCCAACTTGATTGCTTGAAGGGGGAGGGAGATGTTTCTCGGAGGGAAGGGCAGGGGGACAACTTTTTTTTTAGCCCTCCATTCGCAGGACTGATGAAGGTGTTTGGAGGGAGCTGAGTTGCCCTGGTTTTGGCCAGCCACAATCCCAGCTCAGCTCTGGTGCTGTGTGCTGCTCATCAGAGGGAGAGAGAGAGAGGAGAGCTATGGCCACAGCCCTGGATGCTTGCTACAGATCCCTTTTCCTGAGCCAGCTTTCTGTCTGCAGAGGAGTAAGCACCACCACTGCCAGCCCCTGTCCCTAGTCTCTCTTCCCTGACCAGAGGACAAAAGAGAAGACTCTGCATTGCCTGCCAGAGGGCTCCACCCCATACTCTTCTGTGGCCTCCATCCCTCCACGTGAGTCGTTCAGAGGAGTCAGAGATTCACGGATCACCTTTTGTCTTTCTCTTACTAGAGAAACTGTATGTCACTTCGCTGCCAGCTGAGGTATGGCAGCAACCCTTGCTGTCTGTAAATATAATTGCAGAAGGGAACAGAGACAAAAAATTCAGTTTCATTTAAAGGATTTTGTTCTTTTTTTTTTTTTTTTTTTGGGGGTACAAGGGAGTTGTTTTTTTTGTCTTTG